>JAVCKT010012423.1:0-11694 GCA_032273925.1 Rhynchotus rufescens | reverse complement strand
CCTTTATTCTTCAACTGCAGAAAAGCACACACACGTCTACCCTGCACAAGCACACCAATCTCCCTGGCGTGTACAGTGTTAGATTAGTTGTCTAGGAATCTGTGCATAATGATGCCGTTTGCCTATTGAATTGCCAATCCCTGCAAGCCCATATTTTTGCTATTTTTGCAATGGCAACGCTATCTCCTTTTTCCTCAACCTTTTCCTCCCAATGTCTTTTTTTCTTCTAATTAAATTGCTACACTTTGTGTTTGCACGCGAGTTTTCTCATTCTGTCTCTGTTTTCACCAGCCTTGTTCCCCTGCAACAGTTACTGTCAGCTACTGGCCAGAAATGTGTGCACAGGATGGAGCTTTCCTGGCATCTAGCCCATGAAACTCGGAAGCTGCCCTCCAAAGAGATCATGTCTGCTACGGACATTGGTGTCTAAAAGAGAAAGGCAAAATCCAACTCTAACGGACCTCTAGTCTCGGCTCAGTAACAGCGCATCATGAACCTGCATTCCTCCTGTTGACCAAGGAGACAGAAGGATCTTTCTAGGCCTGTTTTACTTTTGGGAGCCAAGTGGGCATTGCAGCAACAAGATGTAGGGACTCTCCAGGAGTTAGCACATGCTGGGCACAGGCAGAGGGAAGGGGGAGAGGTTCTGATGGACTTGGCGTGCTGGACACGCTCCCGCGTGCGGCCGGCCCACGTCTGCAGCCCCAGCGCGCACAGGCCGAGCGGGGACGTGTCACACGGAGCTGACGAGCGCTCAGAAGAAAGGCCCAGCCGACATGGAAATCAGTAGTCCTCTCCGCTCCTTGGCAAAGCTGGGAGTGCAATTAAAGCTTACCCGGTTGCCAAGGTCCTAATTAAACACACACAAGTCCCACATTTCGCCTTCTACCTGAAGTATCCCTTGAGCCGCATTCATTTAGCTTGTTAGGCCTGAGGCTGTTGCTAGTGCTGACAGGTTGTTTTTGTTTTTGTTTGCTTTTAAACCAAAAAGCATGAGACTGTTGGCTGCACCTGACTCCTTTGAAAGTCCTTTGACACCTTGGGACCTGTCTAGTACTCTTGAAAACAAGGCCCCATCTTTCATGTTTTATTTGTTATGTTTTTTTCACTGCCTTGTTCATGCCTCTCTATTTTTGAACTGAGGCAAGTTTGGATTCTAAGAAGAAAGCGCAAGTTTTCCCTTTTCTTGTAAGGAACAATGTGGCAAAATAATTCTTGCACATCTTTGTACTCTCTTGGTACCCGCTTGGGACCCCTGAACAGAGCAGTGCAAACAGTTTCCAGGAACATCTCGTAGTTGCCCTTGACCAAAATATGTGTTTTTTTCATAGGCATCCAATTATTCAACTCTGCATCTTATGCAATTAGTGAAGATGTGCAAGGCACACTGAATTTAAAAAAAGCCATTAAAAGCTCAGAACTCCTATTTTATCATCATAATTATCACTTTATTATGAATTAAAGTGGGAACACCCGCTAAGTAGTCATACAGCTGAGAGCCAGGGGTTAGCTCTGAAAAGGCAGAGGTAAGATACCATCCTACTTAGGCTGACAGCTCAATACCACAATGCCCAAGACATTTTGCTGTATAAATCACCTTGCCTTTGTACATCATAGTTAGAATTATTTCAATTAAGCCACAAGCTTAGCTGAACTGGAGTTCAACTACATTCAAAAAAGAATAGGTAAGCTGATCAAGGGAGAAAGGAAAGGGTAAAAAGAAATCAGTCATTCTCCTTGAGCCATTCTTAACTTTAAAATTTGTGTGTGAACCTCTGAGAGGCAGGTTAAAAAGCACATTAAATAGTGCCAGTTATGTCATGCTTTTTTTTTTTTTGTCCTTTTAGCAGTGCTTTGATTCTCTTTTATCTTCAGTTTCTGCTACACCATTTTAGAAGGACAGAGAGGCCTTAAAGGCAGGTATAAATGAGTTTACACTGCCAGGAAAGCATAAGGCTGCCTTAGAGCTAATGAAAGTGATACCATCATCAGAGGAAAGGAAAAAACCACTATTGTAAAGCTATCGTACTATTGCCAAATACTGTACTATTTCAGATGCAAAAAATCATTAAAATTTTCACTTCACGTAGCCCACAATGTTTTTCAGCTCATAAGCAAAATCATTCACAAAATATTCATTCTCTTTTATCTACCTCATATGCACACAAATCATTTCAAATAAAGCCTGATCAGCATTCTCTTTGAAGGAGAAAAAGACCATCTGTCCTTCCTCATCAGGGTGCAGAAGGGATGCCTGGCTATTTTGCACAAGCTGCCAGTCAGTTCTAGGTGTGGGAGCATCTATCACAACAGGCAACGTGCCATCTCCCACACTGGTGAGTGCTCTGTAATTTGCAGCACTAGGAACATGATTTGTAATTATGTTTGACGAGGCTGTAAGACTATAAATTACAGTTTTTACACTTAGCTGCTACCATGAATTCTCATCTGGCATTAGGTTCTAGGCATTTTCACTAGGGATTAAGGGAGGGGAAAGGAGAAAAAGATGTGTTGTGAACTTCTTAAAGCACTATTTTTAAAGATAAAGGAATTTTAGAAGAAAAATGAATAACATCTGTCTGTGCAGGAATGTTTTATGAAAAGTCCTTTCACTGTTATTGTTGTGGCACTGGTTAGTGTTATTATCATGAACTTAACTGGACAATACCCCACTATGACTAGAAAGAGGAAAAAGATGTTTTTTTTCCATCTGTGGTTAGCACTATCTGTCTAGATGTATCACAGCAAGACCAATTTTCTTTTAGTATTTACGCTGATTTGTGAGCCTAGCTGTAAGGCACTATTCTGGTCTGGAAACCAGCTCCGTAAAAACAGTAGCTTATAACCCATTAAATACCTGTCGGGTGCACACTCAGTCATCCTTGCTGACGATCATGAAAGAAGAATGGAGCGGGGCTCTCCTGCAGGGAGCTTAGAGACGGAATTTGCAGCGAGCGAGATCACAAGGACGGTACAAACGCTGCGGTTCCCTGGGGACTGCAGCCACGCGGGAATCGGAGGCCGAGAAGGCTGCGTGGTGGAGCCGGCCTCAAACGCTGATCCCACCGCACCAGGGCACGATTGAAGATTAGCAACTACTTAATTCATTTTGGCCTGGAAAGAATTTCAGAAGAATGAGAAGCTTGAATCACAACTCGAGTAAGCCTGAAGCTACCCTGACACGTTTGTGAACTAAATTCCCTCCCGACACTGCTATTATTTTGGCTCTTGGATCGTCATTCTTGGCATGCTGGGGCCAACAATGCCTTTTATTGTGGCCTGTCCCATTTTCGTCTTGTGCACAAAGGGAAAGCCCCCCTGTGAATGCCACGGGCAAATACTGTTTTTGCAGGGAGTTACATGGGCGAAGCATGTTTCAGCCTTTGTTTGCACACTGTAATCTTGAGCCTCGCTGCGAGCCGCCCGGCTCATTCAGGAGCAGGGCCTTGGGACTTTAAAGGTCACTCCAGCTTCTCAGAATGAAAATCTGTTCCCCAGAATCATCCCAGCAAACCCAAGCATTGATTGAAATCAACTTATCACAAACCAAACGACAATGAGTAGAGTGCTATGACAAACACTCTACTCATAAAATACTACTCTGCAATGCACAACGTGCAGCACTCAAGTAGGAAGAAGTGATGGATGTGAAAAGGTCTGGGAAGGATATAGGAATGGCTGTGATGTTTCTTTACAAAACGTAGCTGGGGGAAGGAGTTCAGAGAAAAGTCTGACATAGCCCAGATATGAAGGCTTCTGAAATAGAAGATGAGCTTAGGAAAAAAGAAGAAATATCTAAAGCAGCTAGTGCAAAGGACCGCCTCATGAATGAGAAGTCTTGCAGTGAGACTGCAAGGGCCAGTTGTAATTGGAAGAATAAAGTCTGAGACAGAGAAAAAAATTCAAAAGATATTTGCTCAGCATAATGAAAAATTCAAAGTCTTTCAGGGGCTTAAAGGTATTTACATGTAAATGAGCTTACTTCAGCCAGCTCAGGATCAAGAAATGCCTGGAAAGCGTGGCATTATTTTATGCAGAGTAATTATAACTTTGCAGCATCCAGGTGCTCAGCATGTAAGCGTGGTGCTCTGGGTATGCACTTGATTCTCTCATATTACATAAAATGGATGCATATTCAAGGCGATGCAGTGCTTTCAAAGAGGTGTTTTGTGTTCATCAGGTAAGGCAAGACCAAGTCCCTTGCAAATGTGCCCAAGCCTCAACACTTAGTGCAAACTTGTTATTTTTATGGGAAATAAGTAGGAAATATTCAGAAAGAGCTGTCCAGGATAGCTACTTGGTGAGGGCAATAATGTATTTTTAAAATTTATGCTGGATTAGGAGCTGGTGGAAGGTCTGGGCTGCCAGCTCGGAGCCCAGTCCAGCACAGAAAGCTCCCGCGAGAGGCAGCGGAGGCGACAGGGGCCCCGCCTGGGCTCTCACACCTGTCCGGCCGCCGCTGTCCCCAGGCACCGGCCTTGGCCTTGTGCTGTGAGAGCCAGAACGGAGGCAGCTTAGTGCCAGCTGTTGGGGAGATTTCTGTGGTCTTTCCCCACTGAGACTGCAAGAATAAAGTGCAGTGGGAAACCTAGTGTTATCGGAGGCAGACTGCACAGAGCACTCAGCAGTAGGACAGGCTGAATCCTTATTTTCCTCCTAAATCCCTTCTTCCTTCCCCGTCAATGTCAACAGTCCCACCTTTCACAGGAGCATCCAAAACTGTCATAACCTTTACCTCCTCTAATCCTTATCCCTTCTGTCCTCCCCAAACATATCCAGTTTCTGATATTCCCCTCTCTGCTGAAGAGCTTGGCCTGACATGGCCATCTCCACGTGATGGCACCACAAGACTCCACGGGCCACCCCTCCTAGCCTGCTTCTAATGCTGCTGGTGAAGTCACCCATCAGCTATATTTGCTGATGGATCCCTCAAGTCACCTGCCCCAGAGCAGAGCAGCTGACCCTCCCGGAGCTCAGGCTGTTCAGAGCAAGCCCCCAGCTCGCGTGAGCTGCCCAGGTGTCCCTCTCTTTGGGGGAGGCACCTTCTCCAGACACAGCTCTGCCTTGCTCCTCCTTCAAAAGCCCAGCCCTGGTCCCTGCAGGGCCATCCAACACCATACACACATCCCCAACGCTCCTTTAAAGCTCTCCAGGAACGATGTTTTCTTCTTTTGTCTGCAATTCCATCTCTCCTGCCTCTCCACAAGAAGCTATTTTGCTGATTCTGCTCAGTTTTCCGCATCTTTCCTGTTAAATGCCTCTTTACACTCCTGCCAGACTGCTCGCAATGCAAACAAAGTAACACCCAGCTGTTCCCCACGGCTTCCCAAGGAGTTGTGTAACGGCGAGAGGCAACGGTCCCGTCTCCTCCGTGTTACACCCGGGGCTGCCGGAGAGCTGGGCAGGGGGCAAGCCCAGCTGCTGGGACAGGACCTCTCAGATATGGAAAGTTTGAGGAGAGAAAGAAAAAAAAAATCCCTTTCTCCAGCTTCCCTCTTCATCCAGCAGCTGCCACGATCAATATCTAGTTTATTCCACAGTAATATATATCACTTCAGTTGACTGATTCTTGGATTCACCTAAAAAAACAATGCTGAAAGACTCCAAGTAAATATGTAAAAATGGAAAATTAAACAAGAAATGATACACACTTGAAAAATCTTGTTCCTGGACTACTACTGCATAGTTCTAAGTATTCACATGCTTCATACCACACAGCCATCCTGCATCTACCTCTCAAAAGGCATCACAGAGCTATTGTCATGGCTTCTACATCTAAAAACTTGCCAGATTTTCTTCTCCTAAGCCCTGCAGTTTATAAAAAGATCTGTCCTTAGTAAAATATGCAGCTAATTTGTATCTAAAGTCATTTTTGGAAACTAAACCTAGGCTTCTTTTTTTCTGAAGGGTGCAAAGGTTTATGGCTGACATTTTCCTAAGCTTCTGAGTGTTCTCTGATGAGGTAAGATCTTATTTTAACTCGCTTACAAAGATTTCTTTTGGCAGCTGGTTGCAATGTGTTATTTTGATTGTAGCCGATGTCTTCGAAAACAAAAGGTATCAAACACTGTAATTATAAAGTCTGCAGGGTACTGTGGCACCGGAGCTGCAGTAAAGAGCTGTGCCTACAGTAAAGAGCTGTGCCTACAGTTCCTGAAGACATGAGCCAAACTGCCGTGAAAATGGAAACCTGGAAATGGGAGAGGTGTCAGCAGGAGGGAAGAAAGCAAGGCAGTGCTGGAGAAGAGTGGACAAAGTCCACCCGAACCACAGGAGGCAGCAGGGTAACTATAAGACATGCATTACCTCAATAACAAGGCATGAGATGAGCAGCCAAACTAGACAAAAAATGAGTTGAAAATGGGTAACAACAACTGGAAGCCAGTAAGATTTATGGAAGCATGCTGTGAAGCTAAGCAGAGAGGTGCTGATATCATTTCTATAGCCTATCTGGACAATGTGACCCAGACTATCACACCTAAAGCTTGCTCCTCTTTCAAACATCAGCTCTGCATGTGATTTTAACTTCAAGTTCATGCTGAAATTTCACTGAGGACAACAAGGCTTTAAACACACATTTGTAAGATTTCCTGCATGGGGATGAGGCTGGAAGGAAGGTGTCCTTGCCCTTGTCCATTTGCCCAGATGCTGTTTGGATTGCAACTTCCTTCTCAAAAGCACCTGATGAAGAAGGGTGACTAGAGGGAGTAGAAATCTCATACTGCTTGGCTACTTGTTTTGACTTGCAAAGCAAGGGTGATGGCCCAAGGACAGATCATTCCCTGCAGAGAAGAAATGAGCTTAGGGAGAGCAGATTGCCTTTCCGCCTTGATCCCACACAAT
This sequence comes from Rhynchotus rufescens, assembly GCA_032273925.1. Lineage (NCBI taxonomy): Eukaryota > Metazoa > Chordata > Aves > Tinamiformes > Tinamidae > Rhynchotus > Rhynchotus rufescens. The sequence continues at coordinate 4,851 of JAVCKT010012423.1, read as the reverse complement.
ATGCAGGGATGCCCTTTCCAGGGAATAAATCACAGAGATGTTAACAGGAAGAATTTTGCAGGAAGGCGAGGGTAAGAAAACAGGCTGAAGCAAAAATACTGGGAGAAGGTGGTAGCAGCGACACGGTACATTTCAAATGCCAGAGAAGAGGATTAGTGACTTGTGCCTTCTCAAATGTTAGCATCTCTGCAAGGATCTGACCTGAAATGCAGAGTTCAGCAGTACATTAATGCACTTTATGTATATGCCACTGAGTTTTGGGGAAAGGGAATAAAAAGCATTTCTGCAGCAGAGCTGAGTCTACAACACTCTGACAGCTTTCCCGGCTCCCCAGCACCCAAGCGGGCATCTTGCAGCTCCTCATGAACAGGTACAGGGTGGAATTTGTTTTGAAGCCAGATGTCAAAAGGACACTTTTTTTTTTTTTTCCTCCTCCCAAGTGGAAAACTTCTAGTGCTGGAATTGAATAATTGAAAAGCAGCTGAAACAAGAGACTAACAGTTAATCCTGCCCAACGGGAAGATCTAAATTCTCCCTGGAAAGGCTACTGCATGTGGGATTATATACAGTGGTTAACCAAATATTCAAGGGACATTAGTAATTACCATAACATCCCACCACTTACTCTGTCAAATGCACAATTTATGCAACAAGCCCGCAACTTCAAAAAGAATCTGTTTACTTTAAAAATAGTTGGAAGTACATTTCCAAACCTCATTTTTTTCCCCAATACCTTCCTGTCCCCACCTCAAAAATACTTTGCCTGAAAGACTTCTAGGTGTTTTGTGCGAACACCTTTCTGAGTGAATTTTCTCCCGGTGCTGTTCATTTATAACGTGCCGCATGCCAAGACACGCAGCTTCTCTGCATCCCTGCTTTTTGGGAATAAGCGCCTACGGGATGGGGGTCAGATGCAGCCGCTATCTCGTCATGCCTCGGGGCGCTGCTCGCTCCGTGCTCCAGCTCCAGGATCGGCCGCCAGCTTCGTTGCTGCTTTGCACTTCCCCCAAGGACTACAGAGTGGCACAGGGAAGGTGACTGAAGAGACCAGGCTTTACACTTTAATTCCTAAGTCTTATAAAGATCCACCTGCAAAGGTGTCTAGAAATTGAGGCTCCTCTTCCCAGACGGGTGCCCACGGAGAGACACCAGTGGGCACAGACACGGCCTTGGGGATCAAACCTCTGTGCGCGAGGGGCCGGCCAGCACAAGGTGCATCCTCTGGGGACCCCCTGGCTGTGCTCATTGCTCCCAGAGCTCAGTCAGGACCCTAAAATAAGAGGTGCCCGGGGTGCCAGCGCCACGTGCCCACCCTGTGCCCCGGCCCTGGCGCGCGGTGCTGCGGGGCGGCCCCGCGGCCTGCCCGGGCTTGCTCCAGCCTCCCGCCAGGCATCCCGGGGATGTGTCGGACCGCTAATCCCGAGCTCCCCTTGTAAATCTGATCCAGGCCCCCCCCTTGTAATGCTGCTCCGCAGGCACCGGATGCTTTTAGGGACAGGGAATCAGGGAGTGCCCCAACTATTGACATGTTTTTAATAGCAGAACTTCAGCTTCTGACAGGATTTATGTAACACCGGGGAGTATTTATAGTTAAATGGAACAGAGCAGGGCAATAAAAATAGGCTTTAAATGCTAAGCTCGTGCTATTAACTGACCCAGGACGAGTCGCCCCCAACAAGGTAGCAATATGGTTTGGTCTGGCCAGCCTAGCCCAGGTCGGGCCTAGCCGCCTCCCTCCTTGCTCACCCCTCAGACCTAACGCTGCTCACGGTGGCCGTGTTTTCATCGTGCACGTGCCGAGCGCTGTGCTGGAGGCTGGTGCCTGAAGTCAGGGCCGGGGCTGTCCCGCCAGCCCATGGTCCCTGCTGGAGCCCTCAGCCCGGGAGCCGCGGGCTCCGTGGCCTGGGGCCTTTCCCGGCCCTCCCTCCTCCTGCCCCGGTTCCCACGGCGGAGCCTCCACCAGCTCCTTGCTGAGCTGTGCGAGGTTATCAGAAAATAAAGAAGTTCCCGTGAAGGTATGGAGGCCCCGAGGGCGGCTTTGTGGGTGTTTTTCTTCCCAGAGCGGCGTGCATGCCAGAGGGCTATCATCTTGCTTTCCAGCTGAAATAGAAATTCAGTAACGCATAGTTTGGGAGTTCTGTCATTGAGGCAGTCGTTTAATAGTGACAAATAAGCAAGAGGATAAAACAAATAGATGGAAAACGGTCATCCCCATCCACGGACACCTGCTCCGGGAGGTGGGCTGTAATGAGCTATATACACTTCAGAGACAAGATTACTTTACCACATGTTCCAGAGTATCTGTTCAGATCTTGGACTAAGTTACAGGAAAGACATAATGGGTACTTGAAAATGGCACATGATCAACAGTTGAGAAAGTAACTGGTTGTAGCTGGGAAAATAACAGATTGTCTCATTCAGAGAAAAAAAAATACTCCTGAGTTGTGAAACAAACAGAATTAAAAAAAATGCTAAAAGGAAACTAATATGAGCCCAGCACTAGTTATCACTAGAATAAGTCACTTAAGCATCTAAGTAAACTAAAGGAGTTCTTCACGCAAAATTATTGACAGCAGCTCTGTGCTAAACAGGCAGTTCCTCGGATAGGAGCAAGGAAGAGCTTTCCATGTGTTTCATTTACATGCGTTTCATTTCCAGGAGCAGAAGGTCCTGAAGCCCATACTGAGTTAAGAAATCCTTCATGTTTAACACCTCCGAAATCTCGGGACAAACCTGCTGTATGCCTGAACAGGACTTGAGGGGCCTAATGCCAGCAACCATCTCAGGCTGGATGCTGTTTACAGTAGAAAAGAAGGATCTTTGCAAGAAGATCTTACATGATCTTACAAAGTTAGCTTTAATAGATTTTTTTTTAATAGAGAAATAACGGAGGAGAAAAAAAACCAATCCTTTAATCACAATCACTATCTCAGTAAAAGTCTCTGATGTCTTTCTTACACAACAGTATTTGCATTCCTCAGTTTGTAACAGATCTCAAAATTAGGATCAGAGTATTTCTAGGTAACAGCTGCTTGGCATCACGCTGTCACTATTCAGGTAAAACTTCAGCTCACTCAGCAAGGACATTAGTATTTTTAAGACTGGAGTTGTTATTCTTTATTTATAGGAAGGATAGACAGATTTCCACAAACTCAGTGGACATTTCCCTTTTCTACCCATTCTTTCTCAGGTTTAGTGGGAAGTGGAGTAGGTCCTAAATATATATTCATTACCTTGTTCTCAAGTGTATATAAATACGCTAAAATAGCTTTCACTCTCATAAGAGAGGTCTAGTAGATGACATAATATAGCAGTTAACTTACTAAGACATCCAAACCTTTGCACTAACGTAACAGATAATAATTGCAGCACTGGAATCTGAATTAAGCAGCAAATCCTTACTGCCCAACAATACATTTGGAAAGTTTAATAATAGAAAGCAGAATGAAAGTAGATATGAAGACAAAAATTTGAAAGCAAATGGGCTAAGTTTTGGTAGCAATTACATAAATGTGAGCACAGAGAATGTGCATAAAGGCCTCATTACACGCTTTAACATCAATTATAAACCATCACTCCAAAAATAACCTTCCCTGCAAAAAAACATATCCACAGGAGGAACAGGAGACTGTTATATAAAGGGAATCAGGGTCAAAAAAGAAGGTCCACGAACAGTGACCTATTCACAAACTGAATTACTTCACCTCTTTCATGGAAAAATACAGGGCAAGTGTCGGCTTTCTTGCTTCATGTGGTTACAACTATAAATACAACTTCTGCTGACCTGCAGATATTTACTGATGCCAAACAGATTAAAGGGAAACCCTTGCCAGCCTTTCGCTCCTTCTTTTGATAACAGGTATATGTCCACAGGACTTAGAGCATGGTTCAAAAGTGACTTTGGTAATCTTACAAGTGATGGCAGCTATTTTTATAATCCACTTGTCTAGAACTGCGGGATTTTCCCCATTAGATAATTGCTATTTTAAGACTATAACTTGCCAGTCAACACGAGCCAGAAAGATGAGATCCAAACTTTGCACTGTTTGTATCACCATCTTGAGTCAGTAATTGGTAACGCTGTAAAACAACTAATTTTAGGCAGCTGCCGCATGTAACCAACCTTCAACCAAAACAGCACTGGGAGTTGTCCTTGATGCCCGAACCGAAAAACACTCAATGTTTTCAAGATACCGCCCGCTACCGCGGGGCAAGCAAAGCTAGGCAGCCTCTATCAAAAGGCAAACAGCGGCGCCCCAGCCGCGTGCAACGACGGCGCCGGGGCCGGAGGCGCCGCCGGGCTCGTGGTGCGCCCGGCACCGGCTCACGCACCGAGCAGCCCCGCGCTCACCTCTCCCAGGGCCACGGCCCCCAAACCCAGTCGTCCCCACTTTCCCCAACGACCTTATATGTGATTTAAATCCATGTGTGGTTGCAACACCCATGGTTGCAGGAGCCCTAACCGTGTTTATAACACGGTTTGCAAAGCCTGGGCTAGGGAGCTAACGAGGGAGAGCGTGAAGCCCCCTTCAAGACATCACATCCAGGGCTCCTTTCCCACAAAAGTGGCCGGGCCGGCTGCATCTGCGAGGAGCGCGAGGTGAAGGTGGGAGCACGTCGGCAGAAGGGTGGAGAGAGGAGATTCCAGACAAATGAACATCCCTGCTGCTGATGGCAATTACCCCAGCTGTGAGCAATGCTGATTGTGAAAGAGTTCAGTTGTATAGGAAAGAAATTGTTATTTTTCTTCCTCCACAGAAAGGAATGGATTCAGCATGTGCCAGACTTGCCTCTTTTTTTTTTTTTTTTTGACAACTTGCAGCTCGGTGTTTATAAAATGGCACCCTGAAT
>JAVCKT010012420.1:0-27481 GCA_032273925.1 Rhynchotus rufescens | reverse complement strand
CTGAAGCTAAGCTGTTCTGAAGCACAACTTCCAGTTCGCTGCCCTCGCCTCCTTTCCCAGGCTCTCTGCAAGAGCTTGAAACAGGAGGGAGGACTCCTCCTGTCATTGCTCGGCTTCAGCAGCTGATTTACTTTTATTTGCATTCAGATAGGAAGGACTGAAGTTAAGACTAGGCAAATAGAATAAACTGTTCCAATTACTGCAGCATCTGGGCACCTTGGGAAGAAAGAGACTGAATTATCACCACAGCAACCCAGAGAGGCCTTGAAAACTTGAACGCTAAGTCAGCGTGCGTTTTAAAGCTAATTTCTACAGAAATACAGCAACAAATTAATTCAATATCTTAGACAAAGTGAAGGGCACAGAGGAAGAAGCTAGAGCTTACATTTCTTGTGCTTTGTCCTGACTTCACATTGACACCCAGACTATAAATCTCTCTGCACCGTGGCCTGCTGAGGACTGAAAGGTCAAAAACTACAGAGGGGCCCTCTTGCTCTCGCCAGCCAGACACACATAGCATCAAAACAAGATGACTCCTGCATTATTCTCCTACAGAGAGCACAGAAATACCCCTGGTCCACAATTCCTACTTACAGAAGAGCAGCAACCCCGCTCCATGCTCTAGCAGCCTTCAGAGCAACACAGAGAGACAGTCCAAGTGCTGAGCAAGGACAGCATCTTCCTCCTGCAGCTTTCCTAGCTTCACCAAACGGGTTCCTGCAAGCTTGTTATGATGAGTTATGTCTCTCCCAGGTCTGCTAAAGGCAAGATATTTGCTCGGCCTGAGGAAAGCAAGAGCTTTCTGTGTTTATTTGGATGCTTCGTTCTTACATTATAACATTACTCAGTCAACTCCTCTGCTCAGTGATGGAGAGAGGGATTTTGCCCACAGTGCACAAGAGTTAGTCACTCTCTACAGGCCACTAAGGAATTGCTTTCTCATGAAATGTTTATGAACTTCAGGGCAAAATAAAAGGCTGATTTATTTACTTTTTTTCTTGTATTCCTCCAATCCTGATAATACCTAATTACTGACACTTCAAAGAATCATTAAGCTTTGCTGCTATCACTTCTGGCATGTTTATTTGCTACTTGAGTAAAATTACATTAAGCAAATACAGTACATTCTCCAAAAGCACTAAAGAGTTTCTTACGATGACAAAATAACATCATTAGTCAAATATAATACAATTTACACTAAAGACTCTTTTTCCCCTCAAGCTTCATTCATAGCTTCTTGTTCTTAGTTATTCGTACATAGTTGTTGTCTTATCATTAATACGCATTTTATCAGTGTTTGATTATATAGTGTTTCTTTTAGAAAGCACTTCTTTAACCATGTTCTGTTCAAGGCCCTGAAGCCAGCGATGTTCCTTTCCCAAGACTGATTTACTGGAGAGCTGGTCCCTTGTGATACTGACAGTTGAGAGAATACAGAGAGCAAAACCATTGAGATGCACAAACCTAAATACATACAGACAAACCAAAGCATCAATATGACTTTCAAGAAAGTTTATTCAAGATCTGCACAGAGCGCTCCACAGATCTTCGTCATTCAGTATGCTGCAATCCCCTGCTGCTGTCAAGTTTACAGAAAGTGTACTCACAAGTTACTCCACTCCTGTTCAAATAACATGTAGACATGTCTCATTCTTCATATATTTGTAAGAAATGCTGGTGTCAAGATATTAATATGGTCATGTTGTTCTATGTGAATTTCAAACATGTCTAACTTGTCCAAGCATAATTTTTTTTTTTTTTTTAAGAATCACACAGACTTACATGAGCAACAAACTGGAACAAGTGAAGTCAAAGCATGCTCCTGAAACCTCTGAGTCCATGAGGTAAGTATAATTTATCTGAATACATGCTCAGAGCTTACTACCAAAGTGGTTTTAAATGAACAAACAAACTCTGAAAAAGTGGATGAACATATTTACTAATACCAATAAGATGCAAAGAAAAAACTAAATGTATGAGGTCGCATCATTCAAGGGCTGAAGCACATGCTAGACACATAGAAGAATTGCTCTATCTTGACTTCATAAAAGATTATGAAACTGAAGCTGCTGATAGGATAGGAGAAAGAATCAAGCAACACTTCACATTTATCTTTCAATGGAAAACAGGCAAAAACTAACATAAAAAGAAGGATTTTCTTGTAGTGTTTTGGGGTCTTTTGCCTTTCCAAGTCCTTAGACCTGAAAGAGCCAGACCATCTGAAGTCACACCAGTAAAGAGCAGCAATAGATGATAAGAGGGCTTCAAACATTAAGTCATTCTAAGAAGAACTAGATGACTGACAAAAAAAGAATTAAAACTTTAGGACATAGATAAACCAGTAAGAGGCAGTTTGTCACCGGATTGAAACAGATACCGCATTTAGATACACATTTAAACCACATACTTGCACCAAGGCTAGATGCATATGAACTTAATACCTTAAGTATATATCCAATTTAGCTAGTAACACCCAATTTAGTTAGTAACAGCTATAATATACATATTTTAATATACAAATACAATATAAATATACAATATACCTATTTTAATCTGACGAAGTATTTGTACATACATTGCAAGCCTCATCTCTAATTCCCCGCTGTTGATAGTTACATTTTAAAATAATCCATGCTAAAAAAAAGTCTACTATTATGTTTTTTCTTTCTTTTCAAGGGAAAAAAAATAAGTTATCAAATATTTTCTCTCTCTATATATATATACAAATATACACACACATTTTTTAAGAAACCACTATCCTGCCTGATATTGCAAGACACATGATACTACTCACACTGGTCGCGATTATCTTCTAATACAACAAGGCAAGATATCAAATTACAGCCTATTTAATTTAATAGGATTTCCTTGCAAGACCATTAGCACACTCGTGAAGATGCCACCATATCTCCTATCACAGCAGTAAAACAAAAACGAGCATTTAGGAATTATGCTTTTTCTCAAAATCAACTGTTGACTAGAAAACACATGCAAGAATAAAAGAACTATTTATACAAAAAGAATAATCTCATTAAGTCCGTTAACGAGTTATTTTCTCGGTGCATAAATGCCGATTCCCTCTGTGCACCTCATTACCAAAAGCCATGGAGAAGCCAGGCTAAAAACAAAAGCAGGCCTAGCTTCTGGCCAGCTTCTGCGTTTGGAAATTCCTACATAACCCCTGGTGAAATAGAAGAGAGGTGCACATGCATCTCCACAATGAATAATATCGCTTAATGTTAAAATTGCATTTATATAAATTGATCTCATTTGACGCAGTAACTCACTGTTTAGACACATCAGGCATCTTGGTCTGTTCCTTCTTCCTTGTATCCGCTGTTGCTTCTACAGGTGTAAGGACTACAGCAGCACATGAGACTATCGACTGGTACGAGTCTTCGCGGCAAACTGCCAAGATAAAAATCTCAGGGTTAGAAAGTCAGCTCAGTTCGTATTTTACACGTTCGTTAAAAAGCAAAACATGAAATCAAGTCCTATTACAACACATAAAAAGGCAAATGATTTATCAGACTTCATTACGGCCTCCTGCACTGAAAAGCTTCATTGCTTTTCACATTTCCTAAAGCCTTTGCTGGCACATTTTTGTTATAGACTGAAGTGCTCATCACCACTCGCTAATGTTTAGCTCTCACAAGATCTGATGTCTGTCTACTCAATTCACTTGAGTGCCCAAGCCCTGACTCATATTTTTGTATGTAATATCACAGTAGGATTCATTTTTTATCTATTTTCATTTGTCTTTTTTTCTTTTTTGTCACAAATTAAAAGCAGGAGTGGAAAGTAAGGGCACTTTTCAGGTAAGCCTCCCACTGTTAGATATTTCAGACTTAGTAAGAAACTCAAGAAAGTCTTATTAGCTAGGCTCTTAGGCTACAACCATTACATCTCAGTTCAGTTCCAGACAACTAGATCCAAATGGTTTGGGATGGTAACTGATATGTTGATTCATGCTTTCCCTTCCTACAAATTATTTATGAGTCATCCTGTTGGATGATGACTCAGCTGACATTTAGAGCATGAAGAACAATCATTTTCTCAGCTGAGAAACTGACCCAATTAATACTAACAAATGAAACTCTCAAAACCACCTGACTTCCCAAAAGACACCGCTGCTGAAATATACACACATATAGATATATATACACACACACATATATATATTCTAAAATTTACATTTCAAGTACCAGTAATTTAGCACTTAACTAGTCTCCACTCATTGTCACATTATTGTGAAGCTATAGATTTCCTTAACAGAGCGGAACCTATTTTCTCAGTGTGTGCATGCCAGCAAACTTGTGGCAGCCAGGAATGTTGAGCTGGGACATTTGCCCCAGGAAAAGTGGTCCTCAATGCCCCACTGACCTTCCAGCCTCCTCCGTGCCTAAAGGCAAGCTGTCTTCTGCCAATACTCTAGAAAACTCTGGGACGAAGCTTCAACCCTGTTACTGATGACTCAACAAGGTTAATACCGTGGTATTACACCTTGAGTGCTCACATGATACTGAGTTTGGAACTGGCCCACATCTACCAGATCCTGCGTGCCAGACAAGCATCCTTGAGTGAAAAATCCATGTTTTACAGCAGCTGCAGAGAAGATCTAAAGGAAAACATCAAAAGTTACCTGGATGTTTGCACTAAGGTTTAACACTTGCAGGAGGTCTCAGGATTTAAGACATTCTGGGCCATTTTGAGTAGGGGCCGGTTCTGAAAGGAACCGAGTACATTCCTTTTTCATGGAGTACAAGGAATTATGTTCAATACATCTGATCTTCCCCAGCACTGATGATGCTGCTATTTAAATACTACTGACACGAACTAGCCAGTACGGCAACATCACCTTTTGCTTTCTTGGCAGTTCTTATTCTTAACTTGGTTGCTCTCAAACTTCAATCTCCAAAACCAAAACATAATCATAGACAAGAATTTACTATATTGCAGAAGCGGCCTATGACTGCAATAGGTGTGTTACAAGTTACTGCTTGAGGAGCAGAAAAAAAATAAATAAAGGAACTATACAAAACATAGCTAATGAGAATAGAGAAGAAAAAATATGGGTTTTAGGCGAGTTTTATCTTCCACTGCAAAAGCTACGTGCAACCAGCTCACCTCACATCTGCAAGACGCTGTTTGGTGGGCATGAAGCAAGTCACTGACAGCATCTGTCATAGCCTGCATGTGCAAATTAGTATCTTCTCATTACAGTCACTAACCCAGCAAGTGCAAATGAGAAGCTTTAGGTCTCCCTGACTCTTGATTTACAGTAGAATTGTAAAACAATGCACTTTATTATCTGAAATTTTACCTAACACTGCTGCTAGACAAGTCTAAAACACCAATTACAAAAAGAGAGAACATAAAGCCAACAGACATTTCTCTTTAAAGTAAGGGAGTTGTGATACCACTTGAAGATTTAGTTATTAATTGACAACTTGCAAAATAGCAGGATGTTGTCTGTGTCACTCACCGTCCATCCAAGCAGCTCCCAAGAAGGATAAAGCAGGGAACACGACAGCCCTGCCAGCCTCTTGCCCTTTAGAGGGATTTCATGTGAACGAGCAATATTCTGAAAAGCTTCTGCTTACTGACCACTGCTCTCTGGGGGCTCAGCAATCCCCTCGCTTACAGCAAAGAACCCAGGAGTCCTGGAGCGAGCTGAGCTCGAGGAGTTTATTATCGGCCTCTTCCAGACAGGGATCCGTTCTGACATGGCTTTTTAAAGCCACTGCCATTCCTCCTTTTTATCTCAAGTCTCTGTGCACACAGCCTAAGTCGTTATGGGATAATTAACTAAAATGTCATGAAATAGTAACAACACAGCAGCAAGTAATTTTCATCCGTTGGAATGTATTCTCATTCTCTTATTATCAGCTCATAGCTTTCACTCAAGTAATGAGAATGTGCTTGAAGGCTGAATAACAACCCTCATATTTAACAGAGATGGGATGGGCACTGCTCTACTTACAGAGCTCATCTCGTTGGTCACTCTCCATGTCAAATTTCTCTTAAATGAAGCTACTTTTCTCTATCTGCATTTTTTATGGACTGCTGACCTGTGTTTCACCAAAAAAGAAATAAATTATTGGTGTCTGCCTACCGGACTAATTCATCCAAGTCTCTTAAACGCCCAAAACATTACAGACCTTGGAATACCAAAACAATACCCTGAGGAATTGTGCCTTCTTTTTACCTAAATCCTCTCCAGGGTATAACTTGAGCAGCCAGTAAGACTTCAAAATTTAGCCTTGCAAAACAAGTTGGTAAGAAAAACAGAGAGGGGGAGGGAGGAGAAGGAAAAAAAAAAAAAAGGAAAAAAGAAGCACCATAGCTGCCCCAGGCTTGAACAGTAACCAGAGGGCAGCGCGTGAGGCAGCTAGATGCCTTGCTGACTGACTCGGCGCTCTGAACATATGCCCGCTCTTTATGGACAGAAAGGAGAACTGATGTTTTTAACCTGTAAGGAGTATGTTTCCATAGCTGCTGACTGCTCCTTTGTCCTCTGTATCCTCTGCTTCGTCAGATTTCCCCTCCAATACTGCTGGTGGAGTTTAAATATGACAGATCCTATCAAATGTTTTTTACCAGGTTAATTTAATTCTATTCTTCTTGGCTATCACAAAATAAAGTTTGTGAACAGCCTGATTATTGTTACTCATCTAGTTGTTCCATTTATCCAACAGCGTGCTGTGTTTTCTTTCAGTCTATGAATAAGAAATGTGCCCTTTGCCCTACAGCAGGAACTCAGTAAGCCAAGTGAAACACATTTAATCTAATCACCAGCAAACATGTAGGGGATAGTACAAGCAAATGTCTCTGCATTTGAAAAGTGCCCCCCAAATGCATTATGTGCTAAGTGCATGCATTGTACGGGATCACTACCTGCATTTAGCACTTCCTCAAGCTCTGTTTTCCAGCTAAAACAAAAGATAAATAATAGAAATAGCCCCAATAAGCTAAGCCACCAGCCACTATATTAGTGTACACTGCCTCGCTACACAAACGAGGGAAGCACCATCTACACTCGCACCATGCACAGCCTTGCCAAGACAGGGCAGTGCAGTCGGGCTAGTAGTTATTTATAATTAACAGCCACTTCATGAGAGGACAGTGACATATTATCTCTCACCTGGTCTGTTTATTGTAAAAATCTCAACTTCATTCATTATTAGTAGGAGGGAAAAAGAGACAAATCTTCTTTTAAGTGTTTTAAGCGTTGGTAAAACAGACAGTAACAACCAACGCTTTTCCAGGCTATCTACTATATTTTCACAACAGCACTTGACTTTTCAGTACCTGTTGAACGTAGAGTTTCCCAAGGACATTTGCTGCTGCACGCTTCCCCAAGCATGGGGAAAAAACAAGAAATGACAACAAGCAGCATTCAGGTAAAACATGAGCTCATTTACTCATTTATACTAATTGTAGCAATTTCTTTGAATGTGAGAGACAATAACATTTAGTATCTCAGAATGTGTTACACTGGGGGTTTCTATGGAAAGAGACAATTCCCATGCAAGTGAGATGACGTAGTCCAGTAGTAGCATCTTCTTTATTCCTAATTTAAGCACAACGTAAGTAGCCATTAAGTGCAGTGAAATAATACAAGTGCGACAGCATCTTTGCTATGCAATATTACTTATACGATATATTTCTCTTATACTCTTGAATGTATCAAGTCATCCATAAGAAAATTCTACAGAAAGAATAAAAATGGACTAACTTCACATAAGGGAATTTAGAGAGATCAGCACTGCTTCTATAAGCTGCCTAATTCCTCCCCCAGATTCTCCAGTTTACGCTGTAATGAAGCATGCAGTTTGTTTTGCTGCACTGTCAACTGGTTTACAAGTACCTCACATATTTATTTTTAGCAAGCCTGACATAGACCAACCATAATTGGTTTAAATATTCCCAGAACATCATTTGTTATCAAAATAAAACTATGCATTTGGAAACAAAAACTAAAAAGCAGGTAGAGAATGGCTAATTTCACAGTTACTTCAAGTTAAATCAACTATCAAGTGAAAAGCTGGTCCTGCAAGCAACCTTCATAACCACTGAATATAGAAAGTACATATGGACAACAAAAAGATTTTAAGCTCTAGGGATAAGATGGCCAGCACCTGCTGCAAATATGGTTTTATACCATACACTTTTTTTTTAAAATTAGAAATCAAATGAAATGAATTCTGATTATTGGCACTCACAAAGAAAAAATAAAGTCTCCTTTGATATAAGATATTAAAGATCATTTGGTGAAAATAATATCAAGTAATATACAATTTAGGAAAAACAAAAGGAAAAGGTTCACAAATGGTGTAAAGTGGAAGGAGGAGAATTTTATGATGCAGGCAGCCCACAACAAGAAACTATGCCTGGATTCAAACAAGCAGAACACAAATTCTAACAACTACAAAAAAAAATCCACTCTGTTTAAAATAACCAACTAGCATTATACAAGACATAAACAACTGTAGAAACAACTGCTGTTTTCTACCAAAAACTTCTGTAAAGTTAGGCAATCGGGTAGGAGAATGGAAGATGTTACTCTAAAACCCTGGGGCAATATCTGGATCTAAAGTATCAACTACACATTTCTTTTAAATTTGATGGTTATTATATCTGTTCCATCTAGAGAGAGCTTACATTGCAATTTTTTTCAGATATATTATTCTCGTATTTAGGAAAAGGAACAAAGAGTTGAAGGAAAGAAATGGAACACTTCAAACACACAATTCAAGCTATCTTTCCACAAGCTACTGATACTAAAAGGAGTTCCTAACCCAAGGTCTTGAAATTTATTATATTAACTCTGGCATCTTCAATAAAACCTGCGCTTTGCTTAGACAAGTTTTGAAGATACTCATTTGTTTCTAGAGACATTTAGAATTGACTGAAAAGGATTGTTGTGCAGGTTGTCTTGATAGTCACCAAAAGAAACCTCAGCTGCTCATTTTCTCTTCAGTTTTTCCTCATATACTTGATCTGTTCAAGTTACCATATGCTAGCTTTTTACATAGTACTTAATTTTACCATATCTTTTCCATTTTGAATTAAACATAAGAATTGTTTTTTTTTTTTTATTTTCTAAAGCACATCATATTTTCTCCAAAGATCTTCTTAATATTTCTTGACAAAACACACTTAAGTAGAGAGGCAAAACCTCAAGGGTTCAGCATGTTTACAGGCATCAAAAATCCTGGCAGCTCAATCAAATCTCTCAAGTCCTTACTATCAGTCTGGAGATTCTCTTAGTAATAATATTTCTCCTCAGTTTCTCATATTATTGTCATTTCTCCCTAAATCAAAAAAGAAAGAAGACAAAGAGAGACAAAGCTCTAACAAACAGTTTGTCACTTAACACTTTCAGATCTCACTCAAGTTAATGAAAACACATGGGGGGAAAACATCCCAAAAGTAGTTTTAAAATTTCAAGATGTTCTGATCTGAATCAAGTAAGATACTTGTGATTTCATGTATCATTGATTTTGTTAGTTTTCAATTCCTACAGTTAACTTGCACTGAGCCAACTTGCAAATGAGTGGAGAAGTTCCATCACAAAATTCTCCAAGCCACACTACTACAGCAAGTCATACTGTTCTCTTTTCAAATCACCACTATAATTTTAGATTCCACTGTCATTTTCCTAGGAAGCTTAATATTATTGCATCTTATAAATACATGTTTTTAAAAAAAATCTGTCATTCCTTTCTCATAACACACACCTGCTGTCTGTTTTTCCCTGTAAAATCTCCAGGTTTAAGAACCAACGTTTAAACCCACCTTTATTATTTCAAAACATCGTGTACAATAAACACTTCAGCAGAGTGCCCAATTCCACTTCCATAACATCATTCTCAGCCTCAGCAACACAATAAAAATCTTTGAATTCTGTGTTACTAAACCGCAAGAGTGCAAGGTGACTGCTGGTCTCATTCAAACCATGCAAAAGGCCAGGGTAACATGAATAGAAACCATTTTTGACCTCCTACTTAAAAAAAGAAAAAAAAAAGTTAGTGGTAAGAAAAGCCCCACTTTTTCTGCTTTTTGAGTTTAGATTTTATGAGGACCTTTGTGGAAAAAAGAAAAAAAAAAAAAAAGAGTATGGAAGGGAACTAAAAGTATCACTCTTTGGTTATTAATGCAATAGTTACTGGCAAATGAACTACATGACATCTGCTTCTTACATGTTCTGCCCCTTTTGTAGCATCCAGAAAGGCTGCAGGGACCTCTCTGCCCTGGCTCCTCTAAGCTGGAATCTAACTGTGGAAGCTGCATCGCTCAGCACTCCTCACAGCACAAGCAATTCTTCTAAAATGTCAGCACTTCTGAGGCGCATCATTTGTACCCTTGAATTTGTATTCTGGGTTAACTGATTTGCCACTGCAATAATTTGGTAATATCCATACATGAAATTCAGGCCTATGAACTTCTCCTCCATAAGAAATTAAATGAAAAGCAGTAGCTCAGACTAATCATTAATAGCAGGGTAATCCTTGCACCTTGGTCATCTCATCATCTTACAGGTGATAAATGATGGGAGCACTCATCAATACAAGAATCAACTACATAATGATGACACTAGTGGCCACTTCTCATATCTTATTGACAGATCAACTGCAATTAAGTCTCTCTTTTATACCTATAGAAACATTTATCATCTACAACATCCTGCAGACTTTAAAAGCCTAAGTGTATGTTATGTGAAGAAGCATTTCCGTTAGTTGCCACCAACTAGTTTCATTTGCCTTTTTCTTTTTAAATTAGAAAAAAACCAAAACACAAATCTCTCTTTCTGAATTCCATTTATGGTTTTACAGACCTCCCTTAGATTCTTTATCCATTTTCTCCTTTGTAGGTCAGAAAAATGTGAGTAATACCAGCAAAAACTAAGGTCACTGTAAAACTAGGTTAATTTTCCAGCTGTAAATACTTGACACTTAAAACATCGTAAGTATATCTAAACCTAAGGAAAGTACTTGAAGATAACATTTTCATGCTACACATATCTATACAAATGTAGGAATACAAACATCAAACATAAGTATAAAATAAGAGCATACTCTACATCTAATTAGTTATTGCTTTCCTATAACAAAAAGCAGTGTTAGGCGAAAGATATAACCGAGAACAAGCATTTTAATGACCAAGTAGCTTTTCCCTGCATACTCTGTTGGAAAACATGGTGGCCACACTTGTGTCCAGCCTATGGAACAGGTGTGATCCCTGTTCCTGTGGTACAGAAGCATCACAGAGACAGTCACAAAATAGGATCCCTTATGGGAATTTACCACAACTGCAGGCAGCCAAGAGCAAGGGTAGCCCTGGGAGTTTCACCATGGCTCAACAACAGCTCCAGGAGACCAAAACCCAAACCCCGCAGGACAAGAAACCCACAGGCACCAGGTCTGGTGAGCAAACCACACTCACCGCAGGAAGGCTGCTGGCAGCAGGGCACCCACTGAGGCAAGGCAGACACTGCACCAACAGTCACAGACTGGGTCCTACCAGCCCCAGCCTGAGGGGAAACAGAGCCCCCTCACTCACGGTGGCCATATGAGGCTCCTCAGGGCAATTATGGGGGCCAGGTGAGGCTCCTCAGGGCAATCAAGGCTGTGCCAGTCTCCTGACTCAACATACCTGGTCAGGACAGCTGGCAGGAGGAGACTATTGAACAGGACAGGGTTCCTGCAGTAAGAGTAGTAGTAAGATCTCTTTAGTAGAAAATGTCCCTGCTAAGGAGCTCCAGAAGCATAAAACAAGGGGATTTAAATGGTATTTTTCTCTGGGATCACTCCTGCTATGGGGTTGCTGCAGCTTGGTCCTGACCTAAGGCTGAATAATGCAGGGTGGTCTGGGGCAGTGCACTGGGCTTATTCACATGGAGACCTATGAATTCACTGGACTGTGTTCCTGCAACAAGACAAGGCCAAGAGGCATTTCTCTGCCTGCTTTGAACTGCAAAATAAAAATCAGCCCTTGCTGATAGAAGAAGGAAGAAAAGCCCAAACCTTCACTCTCCTCAAATAAAGGCAAAAAGTGTTATTGAAAGCATGCTTTCTACATAAAAGCCTTAAGCTACCCCCTGGCAATTTTGATAAGATACCAGAAACCTTTCCCTCTCTCCTTCCAGAAGAACTCCTAACAGCGAGTTTACCCAGCCAAGAACAGGCTCCCTCCAAGGCCCCTTTTCAGCCTAGAAGAGAAAGCTCGATTTAGTTTTATTTGGTGATGGCATTTGAGTTGGCATTTCTACTCGGGCAGTGTGACGCCTTCAAGAAGGGCAGCAGAGGAACAGGAGAGCCGGTGACATTGGTGTTTTAACAGGAGCAGGATCAAAGACCTGTCAGGCATTTCTGGAGGCATATTACATGTGCCTAAAGGAACAGCTACTTCAACAACAAGATCCTCCACTATCATTTACCAGCAGTAAAACTCAAAAGCAAGTAGTTCAGGTGCACAGTCTCTGGGCTTCAAATACTAATCTTGGCCTAGCCCCCCCCCAAAAAAAAAAAACAGACCGACAGGCAAGCAAAATTAATTTATTGCTGTTTGTATGGAACAGTTACAATCACAAGAAACTAATTTAAGCAGCTAATGCATAAATGAACCTCCAAAAGCACAGCTTTCCAAGAAAGATAGTAAACAGAATCACATCGTCAGCTCTTTTCCCTTACAACTTCTAAAGAGAAAAACTCACAGGGAAAATGATATGAGACATTTTTGTTTTGTAAGAGGACTAGCACAAAGCTGTTTGGCATTCTGCTCTAAACATGCTTGTACCAGCTAGCAGGACAACCAGGTATGACTGCAAATGGAGCGGTCTTCTCTGACACAGAATGACAGACTTTGTCACCTCCAGTGACAAGCAACTCGTCGAGCAGTCCCTACAGCCCATTTGTCACAGCTATGCCAAACTCTGTTTCTTTTCTCTTTTGTGTAACTCATTCCCACTGTGTCTATTAGAAACTTATATCGGACATTGAAATGATTAGAGAAGCCATAGAGAAAATGCTGTTTCCTTTCTCAAGGAAAGGATCTTCTTCCTTTATAATAACACACAAATAATATATTTCACTCTTTCACCCACTCTCTAAAGGTGGATTTTATTTATTTTTATTTTTCAAGCTCTTGGGAGAGGTTTGGTTAGTGATTAGAATTGCCCCAGCCTCAGAACTTTGCTTAGTTAATAACTTGGATATTTGCACATCTCCCTGCAGAAGCTTCAAGACCTCTGTGTACTTACCCAGTATTGAGGTTTTATTTTGTTTCTCTTAAAACTAAAATCATCAGAATTGTATAAAATCACCTTTTTATTAGTTAATAAAAATACAACAGCATATACTAAATAAAATCAAAAAGTAAAAAGTTTATTGGAAAAAGTCAATGCTTATTATGCTTTGGACTCTGCCTGCAGCAGAAGCAGGCTCTTCCTGGGCTAAAACCCCAGCCTGGCCTCTGTACGTGAAGGAAAACCAAGCTAACTCATGTCTCTGCAAGCACGGGACAATCTGCATTCCAGCAGCCGCAGGTAAGCGGCCAAGGCTCCCGATCCCTGCAGTGCAACATCAAACCAGGGGAGAAACAGGGCAAATGGGGAGAGCTCACCTCTAACCCACCATCTCAGCAGGCAATATAGCAGCAGCAATTGGAATGGGAGGGCAGTATTACGGTCATCTATTGAGGCACCTCTCAACCAAGCGAGAAAATGGGGAGATTTAATAGCAAGTTAAATCATGGAATGAAGCAGAACAAACCATTACCCCTAACAGAGTCACTAATGCTGACCAGTTAAATCTGTGCACCAAAGAAGAATACTTACATATTCACAGGACTGGGCTATGAAGCTGGTACATTGTGAGAGCAATAAAGAGATGGAGTCTAAAAGGCGGCTAGAATATGAATTTCTTGGCTCTTTTTATATAACTTTCCATGCAACACAAGGGAAATCGATACATGAGTTTGGTAGGCGACAAGACACCTCAGTAGCAGGTGTGGTAAGGGAATCTCGAGGTCTTCCATACCAAGGAGAAAACTGTGAAGCAGAATATGACTGCTGGCCCAGGCACCAGGGCAGCACTTACAGAACTGTGTCCGCTAACATACCTTGTAGATTGTGCTGTGCTTAATGTTTGTCAGGTATAAGTTACCAGATTTCCAGGCCACAGGAAATTATTACCATCATCTGATCTGACGTGTGGTACAGTACAGGCTGCAGTTCTTCTAAAAGCACAGCAATAATTTACTATTCCCTGTCTTATCCCATTGCAAAACCTTGGTGAAGATCACTGCTATGTCAGATTATTAAGTGATCTGAGTTCTCCCAGTAAATAGGTCAAAATAACAGCATAATTTTTCCATAACTTTCAGAATGACAGACTGCCAGATATACTGATGCACATGCCAAACAACATATGCATCACTTTCAGGAAAGTGATAAACCAATTGATTACATTTATGCATCTTCACACTTCTTTACGGATTTTTACTATTACAAAAGCAGAGGTTGAAATCTAAGCTTTGACATAGAGTTATTTTATTTCGAAGATAAATAAATCAAAATAGAAATAGATTACTGCATAGCTGGCAGAAAGGGGTAGGGTCAAAATGATAAGACTGCCTGAGCAGTCTAGAAGAGCAAATAGGCTGGCTGGTTCTAACGAAAAAGTTGGACTATGGGCAAATGCAATCCCCCTGGAAACAAAGAGCATAGCCCATCGCTACCTTTCTGAAATGTAGTCTGAGATTTCATTCACAGGAAACCAGGAACTCAGTATAAGGTCTGTGGAAAAATTCCAATCGCAATCCAAGACTTTCTGGAAGATCTATGTTATACAAGTATATATCATAACATTCACTGGGAGCAGAATTATGCAAAACGTAATCGTTCTGATTTTTAGGAGACCTGACTGGATAAACAGAGGACCTCATCTACTAGCACAGCTCACAAAATCTGGCTGCTCAAGGTCACAGTTCAAGCGTGGCATTCTGGCTGTTTCAGATATGCTGTAACCTAGTGTTTCTAATAACATGGCCTTTCTCTCCAAGTGAATTAATGCTAGAATGTCTGAGGTCTTTTGGAAGCTTCTTACTGATTGCCTTAAACAAGTTCCACTTTTCCCATGATTTTTGAGTCTGACTGTGACATTGCTCCCTTATAGAGCTCAATGGAGTGAAAGAAGAACCAGATCATTTATTAGCAAATTAAAAATAAAAATATTTGGCCTTAATTCATCAGAAAAATACTTTTCCTACTACACAGGTTGCATCTCCTCAACACGCAAAAGCCCATTAGCTGGCCACTTACAGGACATCTCTAAGGCAACAAGACTGCAATATTCCAGATGCTTCACTGCTAGTGACCACCATGGGACAATAAAGCATCACACAGATACACTGATACCAAAAGCAAAACAGCCACAACTTGCCAGTCTTTACCCAGGTCTGCACTAGATAGGCTCTATGCTTCTTGTTGAGCACCAAAAATCATACCAGAGAGAACTATTTCAAAATTCGTAACATGAATCAATACTAAGCTAGAAAGAAAACCAGTTGTTCCTTTCTATTTATTTAATTTTTTTGCATAATGCATTAATTTCATTACAGAAATCAGTTTTACAACCCTACTAACCACAGCAACACTGAAGCCACAAGAAAAAGTCGGTTTAGACTCCGCCAGTCATAATAATGGCAAGAAAAAAAAAAAAAAAGGCCACTTGGCTCTTAGTGGCAAGAGACGATTTGCAGACCAGATAATAAAAAAAAACCCACAAGTTGTACATGATGCCTCTACCTTGATTAGGCCCCTGCCTCTGCTTGAGGCTCTGCCAAGGCAAGAGTGCCATTTAGTGGCCAGGTAGGTTCACTACAGCTATCAAATACTTGTAAAAGAGCTACAAATGCGGAGCAACAGCACTGTTATTAATATTGCTGCTGCTGTTCCTGGATCAAGAGCAACACCTGTTTTTCTGCAGGGGAAGAATGGTGTGTTATTTAAAGCATGATCGGAAACCTGAACTTAATCTTCTGTGCCTCATGTCTCCCGCTGCAAAGGAACTGAATGTCCTTTCTCTCATATCCCAGCAGACAATAATCTGGACTATAAATTTTATGAATACCAAAGAGGATACAGTAAATTTATGTAGGTGCCAGCAGAAAGATAACTTGAAAATCTGTTCCATCATAGAAGTCATTATGCTATAAAATAGCAGAAAATGCCTAGTAAATACGAACAAGTACTTATTACTGATTTTCAAAAGGTAACTCTCCTGCTGAAGATATAAGTGAATGGCCAAATCCACCTACCTTTTAAAAATTGATGATTCAGAAATCATAATGCCTAAGATTTCTGAAACCAAGGTGAACTGGTTGAACAGAAGGAAAAAGTTGAAAGCTCAATTCTCAAATTGCACCATTTGTCAAAGCAGATGAAGTGTGTTCATGAATATGGAAGACTGCATGTGCATCTGTGAACAGAGCAAAATCTGGTCTAATGACTATTTAAATAGCAAGAATGCACTGAAGTCCCACATTCCGCTTACCTTTGGGAAATCTCCAATCTTTACCTTGGATGTCATACCAGAGGCATGCAGAGGAACTGCTCAAGTCAAATAGATTCTTTTCAAAACTAACACAGTGAAAATGGACTGATTTCTAGAGGTACCTAAAAGCAAAGACAAAGCACTTGCTTCTGAATCACAGTGATTTTGGAACTGTCTTGCATCTGCCAATAAATAGCAGAGAACCCTGCCACATACAAAACTGACGGTATCCATCAATGTCCTTGCCTTGTGAATGGCACATAGAGTCAAACAAAACTAAATAAATAAATAATTAAATAAGATTGAGGTTCTACAGAAACAGTAACCTACTGAGCAAAACTGGACGAATTAGCTTCCAGGTTTCTGAAACACAGTGGGTAACTACTCTTCTTTTCAAAAAGGGCAAGTATCACAGTCTGCTCTGGCACGGCTCCATTTCATCCAAATGTCAAGAGCTGTAAACCTCCGCTGCTGAATTTAAAGCTTGAGCGCTTGTTGGAAGGAGTCCCACTAACTTCAGGAGGCCTCCAGACACGAGGTGCCAAGGCCAGTGCCGTCGCCGGCAAGGGGACACGCTGTGGATCCTGTCCTCGCCTGGGGCAGTGCAGGGCCACCATTCCTGGCACCTCCTGCCCACCAGGTCTTGCAACTGCTCTGCCCAAGAAGGTAATTTGCTTCACTCTCTGGTGAGCAATCATGCTCTTGGCTGATTGGAACTTAAAAGCAAGCCCAAGATTAATACTTGACATTTGCTGAAAGCTCTCCAATTTAAAAACAAGGACTATCTAGAAGTTGCACAATATTTTAACTATCATACGTACTAATGAACATCAAATTCCACTTGTGATAGAAATCTTAAGCTATGTATTGCATTTCATCTACAGTTACAATAATACGCCTAACATAAAGATGCAATAATTGAAGGAAACATACTTAACACATCATATTCCTTAAAACAGCCTCTCAGTAGCACTATATAATTAAACTGTGATTCATTGGTGGCTTTTGAACTAACACGATATTTTACAAACTCAATATCAAAAAAAAAAAAGAACAAAATCCCAGCAAACTCACTTACCTAAAGCAACATTATTGTGTATAAAAGACTAGCTCTCTGTTTCAGTCCAAATATAGATCACAGCAAAAATACAAACCCAACATTATTCAGATGCTAAAGAATAGAAAAAAATGTCTGAATTACCGTGCAGACACCCAAGTGTATTCACCATCTATTCAGAGTTAAGAAATAGCCAATGCATCTTCTGTTCAACAAACATTTCTTATTCCAGGGTTAGGCATCTTCTGCCTTTCTTGAGGTTATCTGTAGCAGTACAGCAGTTTGGGCTTCGGAGGTGGTCTCTAGTGTAACGACTACTTTTGTGAAGCGGCTGCAGTCCCCTTGGATTATGTGCTTGGCCTGGGGTCCCTTTTACACTGCACAAGGAATGAGGGTAACAACGATCATCTAAAGAATAACTACCCACAGATGAAGAATACTGTGGAAGAGCAATACATTAAAGCAAAGTATCGGCAGGGTTTCAGAATTCCAAGCATGTACTTTGATTTTGAGATCTGCTAATGGGTTTGTGGCTGAAATGTGTTTTTAATAAGAAGTAATACATTAAATATTTTGCAACCTGTCAATGCTAAGCCAGCAAACAGACTCTTCAATTCAACCAGCAAATGATTCCCAGAGCTGTGCTGTCAGTATTAATGGTGTCAGGCCACAAACATGAGACAGGCATGATTACTTACTTAACAGAACTGCGATACCTTGGGACAGAGCAGGCAGCAGAGGCTGCACAGTAAGGTATGGCTCACAGAGGTTTCAGGTAGGATATACACAGTCCTCCACGCCCCCAAGCAGAACCAAAAATGAGTCCCTTGAAATTCCATGCATGTAATAAGCAGCTGAAGACTGACCAAGTTTGGACGATTGCCTCTGTGCAACAAGGAAACGCACTGCAAAGCTGCACACGAAGCGTATCTAATGTGAAGCCTTAGATCAAGTCCCAGGCACTGTTTATGGCCCCAGCAGCTGCTCTCAGCAGGAGCCTGGGCCCCTCAGTTAAAAGACTCCAGCCCCCAGATGGGGAGCCTGCCGTGGTGGCTGGCGGTGACCAGGTCCTCACGCTCAGGTACTGAGGACTCTGCAAGCAATTAGCACATACATTAGCTGCACTCTCATCCTTGATTACGAGAATGTAACTCACAAAAGCCACAAAGATAACAGGAACTATGAATGATTTCTTAATGAACTAATCAGAAAGACCTGGAAGTTCAGGAGACAACAACACATAAGGCAGTCCCCAGATGCTGGCTGACATGGGGACCGGGGAGAACGAGATTTGGGACTTTTAGCATTTTTCATAGGGCTATGAGAGTTGTGAGAGATGTGAGTGGGCGAAGACTTTGGTTTTGGTAAGTGCTGAAGATGAAGCAAGCGTCACCTCCAGGGAGCAAAGGTGCTTCCTTTCGGAAAGCTGGGTACATGGGTACCACTGATGGAGACTGACAGACAGTAGGTCAGACTTGCACTTAAAAGAGAAACAGAGATGGAGAGGGGAGAAAAAGGCCTATTCCGAGACTTCACTGGTATCAAATGCTTTGCAGATAGGAGGCTGAACCAGGGCAGACAGCCCAGCACCCGGCAAAGGCCAGGCACAGGTCTGACCCAGCCTGAGGCTCCCTTTGAGGCAACACAAGTGCCGAGCTCCTTTATTACATTCAGCCTACAACGACGGCTCAGTCCAGGTCTCCTCCCAGCAATGTGTTTTCTCTAAGGGAGACAGGGTTTAATCGACTGAAATATGTTATGATGTAGCAGCTATAGGTGAAAAACTTTCTGTGCAATTAACTTTCAATATTAGCTTGCCGTTCAATACATACGATGGACTCTCATAAAATGAGCAGCATTGTAAATCCCAGAGATTGATTGCAAGTGTTGTAATTTCTGCTGTCTTAAAGCATCAGCTTTGAAAATCTTAACACGTGGGAATAAACCCCTTATTTGTTTTTACAGGCTTATGTGTGATGCTGAGTGAAGTCTGAAAATAAGATTTCAGTATATCACTGAAAGTGAAAGGTAAAGAAAAAAAGGAAAAGTTTTGGTTATCTAAAAATCTCACAATTTTAAATCTATTTTTGAGTACACTCAGCCAGCAATACTTCACTCAAACCCCTTTTAACAGCATCTTCTCCCCTGCCTGAAGTCTCCTGATGTCAATGAAATACAAATGACACCAACATGCAGAATTTTAACAGCAACAGCTAATAACAAAAACATGCTGAACAGATCCACAGAGCACAGCTGATTTCTCCT
This sequence comes from Rhynchotus rufescens, assembly GCA_032273925.1. NCBI lineage: Eukaryota > Metazoa > Chordata > Aves > Tinamiformes > Tinamidae > Rhynchotus > Rhynchotus rufescens. Next base: position 7,600 of record JAVCKT010012420.1, on the reverse strand, counting down.
TCGCATTAAGGAGATAAGGGGGAAATGGTACATGAGAAACCTCCCTTGTGTCAACAAGTTTGGCTCTACCACATCCAGCCCGGGTCCATGGACTGCAACGCTTTGCAGTATAAAGAAAATGATTTATTGCATTGATCAGGTGACTCCCTCCTCCCTTCCCAGATCCCGTTAGCTTTGCAGCTAAACAACATGGCAAGTCACTTCAAGCTGCCAGACCTGTCGGGATGCCCGGGGCACTCGCTTCCTCTTAGCCTGTGTTTCCACCTTGCTGCCAGGCAGTGCTCACATTCCTGTCAAAACCCAATTCCCCAAGCCGTGGAACTACTCTCCTCTCTACCTTCTGACCAGGCAACTGGTCCCTTCCCAAGTACAGAGCATTGCCATTCCGATTTCCAGGAAAATACACTGCCTGCTTAAAGCAGCTTTTCCCTCCCCTCACTGAGCAAATGATGAGGCTAAGAACTGGAATCAATTCAGATGGAATCTCTCACAAATATTTCTACAGTGAAAATAAAAGTACGTCCTACGTTACATAATATGTTTGGGAGTACCGTATCTCACATCAGTATGTAGGTATTTCCTAGACTGGATGATGGGGCTGCAGTCTCTTTGAAATTAATCCGATATTCAATTAATTCATAAACTAGCTCTCAGGGTCCATATCTCATTCGCAAAGTTACTAATAATGTCAAAATTAATTTTCACTCACTAAGAAGGAAAACATGATCTTTTTTTTTTTTTTTTTTTTTTTTTTATAGTGGAAGTGTTAATTTATCATAGGCTGCAACTACATATCCATGTCCCTCTGGTGCAAAGTGCACAAGTCATGTAGACCTTACATTAAAAATAAATAAATAAATGAAATCTCATGGGCATTAGCAAAAGCACAAGAGGGGCCAGAGTCCTGCAAGATCATGGCAGTGGACACAGAGGCGCACTTTGTAGAAGCATCCGTCATCTAAGAAGCTGACATGTAAGCTAAACTTTCTATTATGGATAGAAAGGAGTTATCACTCAGCTTCTCATTTATTTCTTTTCTTAGTTTTACAGTAATATGACTGAATATGTAGATGCTTTAAATACAAAACTTTGTTAGTGGCTTTTTAGGGATACCGAGAAACATATTCATAAAACAGCACAAGCTCTATAGATGAAACTACCCTTCTACCAGGTTGCTAATGGTCGCTGAAATTAACAGTATCACATAAAATTTAATAGTTATTATATGACATGCTAGTAAAATTTAAACTTATTGGCACATAAGCAAATAAGCACCAGCAGAACTCTGCCACCTGCAAAACACTCGCTGTGGTCCAGAGTTACAGTCACCAAAGACCCCCCGCAGCTCCACCACCTGAACAGATCTCCTTCACCGCTCAGTACTTGGTTGCCTTCAGGGTACCCATTAGACAGGCTGCTGGGGAGCTGGCCAGAAAGATAGGATACAATTTCTCCACATTTTGCAATCTGCCAGATAACTGAGCAATGCAAGATTTTCTCTCACATTTTGAAAATACAATCAGTTGCAGAAAGTTATTCCAAGGGCAATTTGCTCTTTTGTGTTGCATCTTGCTCTTACTTTCAGTAAACAAGTTGTACATATGCTATATCACAAAGGACACACTACTGAGTAGATGTTTTGAAAGATCTTTTCTACGAAAAGAGCAGTTTCACATACCTGTTGCTAAGCTCTGCAAGTAAAAAAGAACGAATGAGCACAGACCCTGTTGTGATCCAGAATATAAGCTCCCATGTTACTCTATCCTTTCTTACAATTCCTACATTTAAGAATTTCCCTTAGTTCCCGGAACAATTTTCCTGATATGAATTAGCATCTTTATACTATACTGTACATATCAAATCCTTGTGATTCTGTTACATCTAGCTAAAACAGGCATGTGCAACGACACAGTTCTACGTGTGAGACACAGCAGAGAGGACCTGGGAGCAGCTCCTGCCCTAGGGGTGCTCTCTTAGTACTAGCATCTCTGGGGAGTAAATGTTAATGCTCAGTTTAATTTATATAACACCCCACGAAGCCACCATTCATTACACAGCACTATAAAGGACAGGCAAACACCTTAAAATGCTACAGCACTAATTATGCATATAAATCACTATATAAAGGACATGCGGTTAATTTTTAATCTTTAATTAATTGTTTGCTGTTTTCGTTACAAAGACGCAAGGCTTAATTAAGTACCAGAGGAATACTCTCATATTTCCTGACAGCCGCTGTCACAGTTCTAAGTGTTGAGGGATTCCTCCCCGCCCCGCTAGACTCTCATTCTCTGCAACCATCCCACCAGCTCCAGGCAGGACCACAGAGTGGGTTAAGAAACCCCACGCTGAGAAACACGCGACAGAATCTGCTACTGCAGTTGACCACGTGCCGCCAGGGCTCTTGCCTGCAGTCCTTGGGAATCTATGAACCAACAACTACACACAACTAATTATGCTACACATAGTGGAGTCTTATCATTTCATTTGTCAGCTGCTCTGAGATTTCTAGGGAAGTCCATCCGAGAGCCTCAGAACACAGGCGCAACCGCTGCTCCATGACAGCGCGCTGCCTCCGGAGGCTGCTCAGCACCACAGCGGCAGCGCTGGGGCACAGCTGAGTACTGCTCGCAGAAAGCACTGAAAGAAGGGCCCAGCTTCCTTTCTTGAAGAGGAAAGGATGAGACCACGCATGTCAGCTATACACTACAGTCAGCTCTTGCAGCAGGAGCAACAATTATTTTTTAAAAAAATACAGCATGGCACTGTGTAAAAGTAAGCATGTCCCCTCAGTGACATCAATTCTGCTCAGGCAGTTTCTAAAGCTTTACTTTCAAGTGGCGCAATTTATCATTCAACCAGTATCACCAGTATCATTAGGGTCTTTAATAAAACTTCTCTGTAACTAAAAAGCTTCCCAGAAGCAGTTCATGGACATAACTTTACTGCTCTGGGTCACGTTGCCAAAGATCACAGGACAGATGAGTAAATGGTAGCTTGAGGTCCTTTATAACCTCAAGGACTCACAATCCTGTGAGTACTACCCTGTTCCTTCAAGACATTAAAAACTAAAGTACTGTGAAAGTTTCTATTAAAAGAAGTTTTAAAATACTTGTTCTGCTCCCTCTGTTTCAATATGAATCCTTCAACATGAATGCGCTCTTGCAAAGATTATAAAAACAGAGACATATTAAATAGAGGAGTCTTTCTTTTTCTTTCAGGCTATTGTTCCTTACTTTATTATTTCTTAGTAGCATTATTCATCCAGAGACATGTATGCTGAGGATTATGCAAACACAAATCAAAATAATGATTTCTACCACAAAGAGGCTACTAAGTCAAAAGCACATTAACCGACACAGTCTTCTATGAATAATGAGCTGATTAATGTACGACTCTCACTTACATGGCCACAGATGTGCAATTTGCATTACTAAGCTTCTGATCTTCACCATTAACTCTGGAAGAGTAATGATATTTCTCCAACACTTCCGAGATGTCCAATTTTGTGAGCTAGCAGGCAGGCTGAGGAATCTACCTGTTTCTCCAATCCTTAGTCTGTCAGTTGAGGTCTGCTATTTATTTTCCAGGCAACCCTGGAAGACTTTCAAAATTCTGACCTCATCTAATAATTGTAAGGCTGAGAAGAACAAGGTAACTTGGAAAAAATAATACAAACACTAAAACCTAACTAATAGAATTAGTGTTCTTAAAGTTTAAAGGAAAGCACACAGGGAGCATTCAGGGATGGTAGAACCTATAAACCTGAAGACTGAGCACTAATCTTCAAAAAAACTCCAAAGAGGCCAATTCTACAAACCTGTCACAGGAGCCAAACTACTCATCTTCGAGAGCTCTGTTTAAATACTAAAGAGGTCTAAGAATATTTGTATTACTTACGAGACTGATGCACATATTTACAGGATGTACAAGCTTGGAATGACATATATGAAATAGCCCCAGGTCTTGCACACAGTCTCAAAATGATTCTAGGCCCAATACACTCCAATTATTACCAACCCCTTTTTCTTTTCTCTCATGGCCATATTACAGTGTGTACCACAGCAGCTGGGTTTCTTCTTCAGGCTAATAGACCACCACTAATAATAAAATCTAATGCTCACAGTTCTGTTCCTTCAAAAAAACTGTTGATGTAAAATACAGAAAGTTACTTCTTCTCTTCCAGTTTTGATTAATATTATGTAGGAAAATGGTATTATGCTATATACAACACCATGACTTCCTCATCTTCCTGCACTTCTTGTGCATTACTTCAGGCACTAAAGACAGACTAAAGATCAATGAGTCTCTGATACGAGTCAAAATAAGGCAATATGAAAAATTCTCCAGACAACTCGCAACAGTCTCATTCCTGAGGTAGGGCAAAGCTGACAGTAAATACACTGTAATAGACATTCTGCACTGAAAGAGGGGGAAAAAAAAAAAAAAAGGAGAAAGAAAAGGACAAAAAAACCTTAAGCTCCTTCCATCTCTAACTCCTGCGTTATCCACCCCTACTAAGGGCACTGAATGCTGCAGGTGAAGAGATTAGCAATCAAGGAGGTACAGCTGCCATGCAAAATTCAAACAATAAGCTTTGGGGTTATTTGCCTGCTGCTGTCAACAGGTAGTTCATGCAAGTCAGAGCAATCACGATGAATTCTTTTCCAGATACATTGGCTTTTCACTGCAGATTTCTGGAAACAGCACAGTAATACGTGGTTTGCCAGGCATGGCTGGAGACAGAGGACAGCTTTAGCTCGTAGTGGAAGTCATCTCAATAGCTGTTGAAGTTAGCAACTTAATTTATTTTGAATCTAAAAATTAAAATTAATGGTAGCAAAAGAGGACAATTCTCGGTGCAATTCCAGCTTTGTGAACAACAGCTGCATGCATAAACAACTGGAGCCGTCTCTGTGTTTCAAGATCACATAAGTGAACTTGGTTCCACAATCGTTTTTCAAAAGGAATTCCCATTTCACTCAATTACAGGCTGTTCACTTCACCGCTCCTTCAGCCTTCAAACGGCACTTGGTTTAATTAATTAAACAAATAGGCAACCGTTTGATTAATCAAGTGCACGTGCAAAAGCCATTGAGAAATAATCATTAAGGAAGTAACTAGCAGTTTCAAGAAACTTTGCGATCAGGTTCAGTAATGCCAAGTAATTTTTTCATTTTCCAGTAGGAAAATAAGTAAATGCTCAATGACAGAACTGAGACTGCACAGATCAGAAGGCATTCAAATGGTGTGATGGGTAAATACCCTCTTTCTGGCAGTGTCAAGTGGCTTCCAAGGTGCTTCCAAGAACTGAAAACTGGGATGCATCTAAACAGTACACCATACTTCTAATAGTGTTATGACATATGTACAGGATGTATGAACAGCTAGACAGGGATTGTACATGTATTAAAAAAATACTGCTTCACAAATAACAGGATGTGAATGTAAAGCAAAAGTGAATCCATAGCCACATACATGCTGAAATGGAGAATGCCATGCAGATCCAGGCAGAGCCCTCAGGACAATGACAGGAACAATGTGACTGGGTGAGGATGTTGTTCATTCAAAAGCAACTCAAATACTTAAAACATGTGCTGTTAATACTGAGCTCGGACTGTAGTTACGACAAATCTTGACTCCCAGAGACTGAGCTTCCGCCAGGATACTAAGCAAACAAACTCAACCCCCTATCTGATGAGCACGAATTACTTGCTTGGGACGGTTGGCAAGGTCACCACTACCAGCCCACCCAGTCGATGTCTAAAACATCTGAGCAGTTCATAAGCCATCTCCTGACCCCCATTTTCAAGTAAATTGCCATTGATCTTAATTTGTCTTAAAATGCAGAGTTATGAACAGCAGAGGTTCAGTAGCTCATTCTCTTTCCAGCTTATCAACAAGACAACAATGAATATTAACTAAGTGACATCCTGGAACTATGTTTTCAATTAAGTAACAGCTGTAAAATAAATGGATAAAATGAGTCTTTTCATGGCTCTCAAATATGGACCCTCAAGTCAAGAGGCACTCAGCATTTGTACAACCTCCTTAGATCTTCTGTAGACATATATTTGAAGGTAAAAAAAAATATGGGAAAATACCAAAAATATGATCTCTCAGTACGTACACATGGCCAAAAAATGATGGGAAATAACTGTAAAATTTTAAAATGTTGTATAAAACTCACTGTCGGGGGCGGGGGAGGGGAAATCCTCTCAAATTTGAGAATTAGAGTTCACCTAAAAGACTAACATGAATTACTAATGATGATACGAAACTACCATGCCTGAAGAAATATTCATGCCACAAAAATGTTTCACAGCTAATATAATTAGGCTACATTCATATATCAATAATTGACAACATTCATTTCTTCCAGCTAAATGGCTTTAAATGACTTCTTAGGAAATACAGTGAATGTAGGTTACTATGGTGATCAATGTAATTCAGGAATAATCGGTTTACATTTTCAACAAACACATTACATTCTTCAACCTGTAGCTGAGAGTAACAGCTTTAGCAACAGCTTTGAACTGTGGTTTCCCTGCTTAAAGCCTATGATATGCTAAAGAAAGGATGAGTGGAGACCCTCCATGTGAATGCTGCATTCAGACGACCAGACCTCAGCGCTGAGTGCATATGAAACCCTGCCGTTCTGTCCTTCACTCCTCTTGAGAGATAACACCTCAAACTCATCACAGGGCATCATGCAATTTGCCTGTAAATTAGTATCACTGCATATACCAGCTCCATCCTCAAGCCTCCTCCTTCATTAACGCTACTTACTTTTTGCAAAGCTACAGTGGTTTATATTGACACATAAAACCTACATTTGCTGGCTGCACGTAAGCATTAAAGGTGCCAAAATACTTTTTTTTCTTTCACAGAAGTAGGGATGATGAATTGTGTCCTTTCCAAATTTCTCTCTTTTCCTCTAGTATCAAAGAAACTTTGTTTCCCACTTCTGCAGATAAAGAGACACTAACTATATTATAATGATTCATTTTTACCTAGACCCATAGTACTAGTGGATTCCAGGAAACAGTAACAACGAAACTGTCTTATAATCCCAGGATCCAAAAGAATCACCCAAAAGCTTTAGCTGATATTGGATGGAGCAGGTACCAGCAAATGATGAAAATGGCTCCAGTTTGTCACCATGGTGATTTTTTGGTTTTCGTTTTGTTTTCTGGTTATATATATATTTTTAATTGTGTTCTTTAACTAAGAAGACAACAAGAGATATAATTCCATTAATACTGATTTACTGCTATAAATGTTTCAACGCATTTTACGAATAGTAATTTAATGTATAGGTTCATGGAGGAAAAGAACTTCTGTGAAGTTGATGCAATAGCTGTTAAGAAATCACTTGCACGATTTATCGGAAGAGGATAGGTAGCGAGGAGCACTGGAGCCCTTGGGCCAGCCCTCCCAGTGCTGGCTCATTTCTGCAGCCTGAGGATGTAGCTCTTGCAAATTCGCATTGCTGCTGTCACAGATCAGAATCTCTTGGTTGCTTTTGTTCGTTGTGAATCAAGAGATCAACTTCCCTTTAAAGCATTTTGTTTTATCACTGTCAATTTTCAAGCTATTG
>JAVCKT010012419.1:0-13355 GCA_032273925.1 Rhynchotus rufescens | reverse complement strand
TGTGCTTCTCTCATTTCCAGTGAATAAATAATCGACTCTTAATTTTAATCTGAGTATCATGACAAATCTGAGCTACTTATCTATTACAACATTGCCAAAGAATACAAAGGAATTAAAAGCAGGATGTCCTATATGGAAACTGGCATAAATATGCTCCACAAACACTGTACTCATTCATTACTCAAGCTTGTCATGACTGATTTTATTACAGACACATCTGTAAAAGGTCATATTTCATTTCAGCTTTGCATTCTAATAATCTGTTGCATAGTAATACATGCAGTCAGAGGGAAAGATAAAACAGATTTTCAGAAAATGAATATGCAGGGTGTAGAAGACATTTAAGACAATAAAATCAACAGTCTCATAAAAGGAGCTTGTTAACCTACACGGCAAATAATATTAATATGACAAAACGTATTCATAGACTACCATGTCCTTTTAGATTCTAACTCTGGTAAGCAAATTCTTCAGAATAACATCTGAGCAGTACAAATACCCTCAAAACTTAACATTTGTCCTTTTAAAAACTTTCGAATATATATAACTTTAAGGATCCTTCTACAGTTGCATAGATGCCAGGCATGGAGTTGAAAAAATACCTGGGTATTAGGTAAAGATTACTTGCTTAGTGTGTATGGGGTTGATTATTGGGATTTCATCCATTCTGCAGACACGATGAGAAGGGGAGAGCTACCCTGCTTGCTCTTCTGGCTCTTTGGTCAGCAAATCTGCCCATCTTCAGCTGATAGCATGTAGCCAGTGAAACAGGTTGAGTAGATCTCCCTGGTAACCTGTGGCAAGCTCACACTGGACTCCAAAGTTCTGCTCAACTACAGGTGGAGCTTCAGGCTTAGAGTGGTCTTTGACATGTCCTGTTGTCTGGTACCAGAGCCTACCTTGCCCAGTGCGTAGGGGAAAAGTGCCGAATTCAGTCCTGCGTATTGCTCACCCACGTGTCAGGTATATGGGTATGAGCAATAAAAGGTGGAAGTCCCTTACTAGTATGACTTGAGTTGTAACTTCTGAAATGCTTAACCTGGGCACTGAAGCACTTCAGTATTCCTAATCATATAAGATGAACTTATATATTCCATATATTTTATGAATACTATCCAGTATTTTTATAGTAAAAGCTATTTTGGACTCTTTCAACAGCACACAAGGTTCCTTAGGCAGATGTTCTTATTAAATGTTTATTGCTTAAGAAATTTTTCATCCTTCTGGAACATTTAATAAATGTTTTCTCTCCTCATGCCTGTGTTCCAGCGCAGGAAGGTCCTACTGACATCTTCCTTGGTGTAGGAATTTTCAAGTCTCTGCTGACTTCGAAGAAGCCACTGAAAACCTTTCTCCTATCTTTAGCTGCATATATGGAAATATAATGTGACCTTGCATTGCTCCTCAATAACACAAAGAACACTTTGGTCAGCAAAAACTCCAGTGAATACTTTTGTCCATTCCTACTTGGCAAGAGATTAGGAATTTGGAATAACCAAACCAGTACTGCTGTCAGATAAGTGATGGAGGGAAAAGTGGTCTCATATTTGTGACGCCACCTGGCATCTCTACTAGCCTGCTATGCAACACAACTTTGAGTGAATTTGTCAAGACATTTTAATCTCTCTTTCTGTTTACTTCCTTTATCAAAATGAGAGCCTACCTATCAAGTGTTTCCTGAAGGTAAATACACTGGAGAGCAAGAGGTATTCTGGCTCTGTAGTAAGAGAGACCATATACCTCCTTATGACAGAGTGTACTGAAGGAAAGAAGCAAGTTTTGCTGAATCCGTACCATGAGCACCTGCTTAAGTCTCATTCCTTACCTGCTTAAGTGCTCTGCTAAATTATAGCCCCAGAAACCTGCTGCCAACATTTCACTTCATGATTAAAAACAGTTTTTGGAAGCTGTTCATGTACTATGAGTAGTTCCATCCAAGGTTCTCCTCCTTTTCCTGATTATGCCTCTGCACCTACACAGCAAATTTCAGTCCAATGTGATGTAATACTTTAATTTGTACAAGCTGTATAACAAGAATGGTATTTTCTAACAATATGCCAATTTTGTCTCTTGCTTATCCCATCCAAGCAAACATTGTGGCTTTTAGCAAATACCCTGATGCAGTACAGTTGCTTATTAAATAGGACTTCCTGTGGTTTATAATGCACTTCCAAGGAGCTAAAGGGCTGATGACACAAACAGGTGCCTTTTACTAATGTGTTGCCTAGAGCACAGACAGATGATAACAAAGGCAAATCTGTTTGCTTCTTGAATGTGGGTATCAATGCTGACATTACGAAGGAAAGTACAATAACCTGTTCTTAATAAATTAATTTTTGTCTGTCCTGGAAATGCCTATTATAACACTAAGTGAAATTCTAACCAGATCGGAAGGAAAAAGAAAAAAAAAAAACAAGTAAAGGAATATCTCTTGTTCTCAAATAAATTAAAAAATCAATACAAAACAGTTCAGACACTACATATCAGCGAGATTGTAATGAAATATCAGAATACTTAATACCCTCTCAGATGCCATGTAACATTTTTCTGAGCAATCCCCAGTGCAATCTCTCACATCACATTAAGATACCGTAACAGTTTCTGATGTGAACACATGGCAGCAAAAGCTTGAGATGAAGGGAGAGCTCCCATTTCTTGGGAAGGAGAGGCGTCCTTTCTCAAGACAGACTTTTATCAATACAGAAAAGATATTCCAAGACAGAAAAGTGGTCAGTCTGGGAAGATATGAATAAAGCATTTTGTATCAGCAATCACACTGGCCGAGTACAACATCTTCCATCATTTCTGGACTCAAAGGAATTTCACATAAAACCATCACCCATCACTGAATATACTGAGGGGGAGAAAAAGGATTTATCAATAGAGCTTTTTTCACAGTTCTAAGTCTTCTTACTTTTTTTTTCTTTTTTTTAAGTGAAGCCCCATTGCTGAGCTCTTCAGACACAGTTTAGGTGACTCCAGTGTGCAATAGCATCTTGCTAGTAATGTCTGTGACAAATTATTTCCAAGGTTTCTAAAGTAATTGATGATATTATATATCTATATTTGTAAGTTAGGTATTTGTGTGTTATGTATCAATACATTTAATGTTTTGACTATGTGTCGTAAGTATGTAAGAATTCTCGTTCTTTATGGAATGTAACTATTGCTCAGACTACATGAAATAGCATTTATGAAAGTTCTGGATAAATGCTTTAAGGTAGAGTGGCTGTGGGCCTGAATCTAAACCTCTAGTTTGAATCTGGTAAATATCCGGAGAAATACCTTTGATATCTTAGCTCTGATTCAAAATGTTGTATTTTTGTTTAATGAAGTACAAAATCTTTGGCTATAAATTCAGCCAAAGTTTAGATAGTTCAAATGCTCCTTTGTCTAAATGTTAGGTCTGTGTCCTAAAAAATGTGTTCCTCATTTTTCAATTGTCCCATAGGGAAACACAAAATCTACTACAATTCATTTTCTACTTTTGCTTGAGTTATTATTTTTCAAATAGAAAGGTTATGAAAGAGGATCTTTGTCTTTTCTCCTCATATTGTATCTGACTGTGTGGGGCCTGTTAGTGCATTAAACACAGCCAATATGTAGATCTGCTAGATTCCTTCTGTAAAGAATATAGAGCTTATGTTTGCCTGCAATCTGAATTGCAACAAAACCCAAAACAGTTCAAAAATGAACAGAACTGTTTTCTTTGACTTCCATCTTAAGTTTATATTGAAAGACATTGAATGATTTATTCTAAAATTGTCATAGAACAATATTTCCATGTTGACTGACTTTTTCCCCTCCCAGATTTTATCTATAAGGAAACAGTAAAATCAAAATAAGGGTAAAAAAAAATGCTGATTGGCAGAATTTTATGTTCTTCCATACATTTTAATTCAAAGTTTTGTTTCAATAAACTGTAATTTGGACCAATTCTTTGTTTAGAATTACTTTTGAAAGCTGTTTTAGGCTTCTTTACATCTAAAGCTCTAAGGAGACTTTTGACCATGTTTTTTTTGTCCCTCTCCCCTCTGTTCAAATACTTGTGTATAAGACCAGAAAAATAAAAATAAAAGTAACAATACACTTAGAAAATGTGCTGCACACACACTACATCAATAATGTCTCTTCAGGAGAACCCAGACAGATGGCTCCCAGTATCTCTACTGCTCAGCACACGATGACAATATTTAATATGACAGACAAATCAAGAGTGAAGAGCGCCGATGGCAGTGAGTAAGTACATTATTCCTTACGTCACAAAGATTTACTTTATCTTGACTTCATGTTCCACATTTTTGCTTAGCAGATTTTTCAGGGATGACATATTGTTTACCTGACCTGGACTGCTAAAGACACTTTCTCCTCTTATGAAGATGCTTTTTTTCCAGTTACTTTGCAAAAATATTGATCAGCGTTGTTATCATAATCAACAATGACCAGCAAACACATTGAGTGTTGCTGTGCTAGCTGATGTATGAACAGATGATTAATCACAGTCCCTGAGCCGTGACTATGTCTCAAAAAGAGAATGCTTCTAGTGGAGAAGGTAAACACATCTTTTTAATTGTATGTCACAATCAACACAAATTTTCTAGGCTTCTGCTGATAAGAAATACCTTTGACTTAGATTTTTATGAAAGAAATAGAGAAAAATGCTACCAGAATCAATCTGGGAAGTTTTGCTTATTTGTGTTGATTACAAATGGCACTCAACAAATTCATCATGTTATGTCCTCATTTGAGCTCTAACTACAAAACTATTCTTTCACTTTTGAATCCAGTGAGTAAGTGGAGAAGCTTAAGGAAATTTCTCCTTGAATGTGTTCATGCTTCTCTGAGACTCTGTGTAACCAAAAACTTTGTCTGCTTTTGACACCAGCTGATACAGTTATGTATGTGTATCTACTTTGACATGATTTATTGTCGTTACAAGAAAGACTCATGCTTTTTTTCCTTCTAATTTCATTTTCTGATAGAAAACAAGAAGTATGAAAAGAGTAATTATTCAAATAGCCCATCAATGTTCAAATACTGTCTTATAGAAATATCCTTTAAAGTAAACAAATAATTCAATGTTTCATGTGAGTTTTGTTGGTTTTCCCAGTCTCCACAGTAATCTTTCAATCAAGTTACTGCTTAATGCTTAAATACCTTCAAGGAATGCCCAAATAAATAAGAAAAACAAAATAATTTGCAATATGTGACCCTTTTTCCCAGCAAAAGATGAAACTTTTAAAAACCATTTTTCATTCTTCTAATTGCTCCAGGGGATGTCAACAGAATATTTTCCATGGCCTTCAGTGAAAGCTGGTTTGACAATCTAATCCTCAGCTTTTGTTCACAAGTAAGCTTTGCCTATTTGATCGTCCCTTGCTTAATCTATCAACTTTTTTATTCTTCTTTGATCCTTTCCTTTGAGGGAGCTGCTGAGTCTTCTCAACAAAAAGATGTTCTCTAACTAGCTAAAAAACATTGCCATGAGCAAAAGGACTCTTGGATGCTTATATCTAGGGAATTTTCCATGGTTTCCCATGGTTCCTGGAACAGGCTACCCAGGGATGTTGGGGAGTCTCCTTCTCTGGAGGTCTTCAAAACCTTCCTGGATGCCACCCTGTGCCACATGCTCTGGGTGTCCCTGCTGGAGCAGGAAGGTTGGACTAGATGATCTCTAGAGGTCCCTTCCAACCTGAAACATTCTGTGATTCTGTGGCAGCATCTTCCCATGCTCTCTCCATGCTTAGCCATGCCAGACGTGGTTAAGATGTGTCTGATGTGATTAAATTCTTGAATTAAATACATGGTGGCTTTTTTGATCCCTATTAGGATAGAGGTCTGAGTATCTTTCCTGGGAGGTATAAAGTGTAGAAGAAAGAATATATGACATAGAAGAGATAAAGATTTATTCACTGTATATTTTGCTTTGACTCTATTTTTTTTTTTTTTTTGGTACAAAATCATTATTCACTAAAGGGAGAGGCATCACCAGTCTTTCGCCCTCGTGAGCTGGAACATTTTGCTCTTGCAGCATAATCAGATTTTCCAAGCAAAACTCCTGGTTATTTCAGTCACATTTATGCAGCTGTATGAGGCCTTGGCAAAATGCAAGCACTGCAGAGCATGGTAACATTTCAAATATAAAAATTAAATCAATAATGTAGACTTAAATTTTAAAGGCCAAATTAAAAAATTGTATTGTGCCTACAAGATATGCATGCAGGTACCTGATTGGATTTTGTATGTATTAAGCAAACAGTCTACAAATGTGGAGAGAGCACCTCCCCATAGTGATATTCAGAATCTAAATGGGTAATATTTGGCATGCTTTCATTTCCTGGCAACTTTTGCTTTGCATTTTGCAAGTGCAAAGGTTTAAGTTTAAGATCAAATCTTTATAAAGAGCTGAGAATGAGTTGGAAACACAAAATAAAAGACTTCTGGAAAGTCTGTGTAGGAGATGTTATATTCCAGTATACTTTGTTCTTCTGATGTTGTCTGGGTCTCAGTGTTAAAATAATTCAATAACTAAAACTGAATGGCATTGCATGTTTGTAATAAGGCACAACTGTCGCTTCAGAGCAATGGGGTGAGTGTTGTAGAGGCTTTGGTGGGAATTTGGCTCAGTTAAAGGACAGAGACACAGAATTTCTCTGCGCATCATTCCCTTTCACGCTGGTTTTCCTGTCTGTCCATCACTTGTTGTTCTTAGTGTCTGGAATAGTATATGTTTGTGCTGCAAAATCCAACTATGAATCAGTAAGCTATAAATTCATGAACTACCCTATATTTCTATCACTGATTTTCCCAGGTTTTCCCTCTTCTCACCTGTAAAATGGAGGAGAGCTACTTAAACCTAGGAAGTTGCATAATTTTATTTTACCTATTGCTAATCACTGCAGTGGGTCTATGAATGTTTGTAAAGCTCTTTGAAGATGAAAATTGCCAAAGAAGTGCTAGGGATGATTATTATAAGTTAATGAATAAATTTCAGCATGCATTTGATTGCCAGGTAATTCAGAGGGGAATCACCAACCCTTCCCTCTTTTCGAGGAAGAGAAGTTGACAGTCAGCTAGTTGCTAATTAGCACTCAGCTGAAATGCCTCCAAAGCTGAGTGCTCCCAGTTGAATCCTTTAAAAAGTAAGCTTTCAACTAATTGAAATATGCTGCAAGTTGAGCAGTGGGTGAGGTCTGTAACAGGTAAATTGGTACTGTGGGCTCTAAAGAGTGGAAAGAATATTAAGGATTTTGAGGTAGAGACAAGTTTTGGAAACCCTAGCCAAGGTAAGCACCAATCTTTCACAGTCGTACATCCCTTCCCTGTCTCTGACCTACTTTGTAAGCTGGCTCTCTTTTGAGAGCGAGTTAGGGAAGAGGAATTGCTTGAGACCTGTGTGTCAGTGTAGTTTTCCTTGTTTTTTTAGAAGCATATATTGAGATGTGGGTTATTCAAGGCTGGGGTAGGCTTACGTAATTTGGCAAACATGTTTTGCTTTAAGAAAACTTACAAAGCTTACAGTAGACTCTAGTTAGTCTTATGTTACAGCTCAGTGACACTGTTACCTGCATTTGACTCTTGTTTAGGTTTTAAAGCAAAATAATGGTATCAGAAAGAGGCTTGGAGTCTTATGGCGCTTGCCTGTGTGCTGGCCTGATTTTGAGCTGGTGAGTCAGCCTCCCAGGCTATACTCTATCCCTGCAGCCTCTTCCCACCACCTCTTTGTTGTTTTTATTTTTTTGGTTATCTGCCAGGTACATCCAATAAATAACAGAATTGTCTTCTCTGCTGCTGAAGGCTGTATTCTTCCTCGGGCTCTGGGAGGCCTCTGTGAGAGGTAAATGACAAATTTCATCCTTTCTTTTCCCTGCGTGACTGCTCTGGATTCACCATTCTCAAGATCAGCTCTCCAGGCTTACCCTAGGGAGGACTCACTTAACTAAACTTGTTGAGTGGCTTGGGAGAAGAAACTTGGTTGCTTCAGAGAGCATTTCTCAGCATCAGCCTCCTGTGCTCACCCACCCCAAACGCCAGCCACGTGTGTGGCGGCAGGAGAAGAAACACGGCGTGGAGTGAGAAAGTGTGGAAGAAGTTATAGAAAAAGAACTTGGGGAAAAAGAACTCTGGCAAGTAGCAACGGGTAGATAGGGGTGATACAAACAAAAGAGTGAAAAATTAGCACCAATGGAGAGGAATTGGCACTAAGATGAGGGGAAAATGGAGCAAGGAAGCAGAAGCTGTTGAAGAAGCTTCCTGAAGCTGTCGTGTTCTGGAAAGCAGCTTTCATGGCATCCTCAGGACTGCTGTAAAACCAAAGTATATGACATCTCTCTGGCTTTTTGTTGGTCTAGGAGATCAGATCCTGCCAATGAGCAAATGTTCACTGGTATCCTGAAACTCTTGCAGTCCATAGGGAAGAAGCCTCTTTGGATGCCAAGGGCTCAGCAATTACTCTTGGGACCTCACTCTCCTTTCCCTGAGTCTCATGGAGTTCCTTCCCTTGACAGGTTCAGCTTTGCTGTGGTAATGTTGTACTGGGTACCAGCAGTGCCTGGGTGTGATGGAGGGTACAGGTAGGCATCCCAAATCTACCGTCCCCGAGATTGGAGCTGTGCAGCGTGGTCTGTCCTGCTGGCAGCACGGTGAGGAGCAGCCTGAAGCCTCCAGAGCCTGAAGAGCAGGTCTGTCCCCTGCGAGCTGCAGAGCTCCGAGAGCTGCAGAGCTCCAAGAGCCTCCCTGCATGAGGCGCATGGAGAAGACACTTAACTGCTGAGCAGGGTGGGTTTCCAGAGCTTGGCTGGAGAGAGGGTGGCTCGATGTCTGCTGTGTCTTGGTATGTGGAGAGGGCTCCTGGCTCTAGCAGCAAGATTTGACTGCATGAACTGGGTCTATTTTCTTCTGGAGAAGAGAAGGCTGAGAGGGGATCTGATTAACATGTATAAGTTCAGGAAGGGAGAATGTAGGGAGGAGGGGGTCAAGCTCTTCTCAGTGGTGGCCAGCGACAGGATAAGAGGAAATGGGCATAAGCTGAAACACAGAAGTTCCATCTCCAGGTGAGGAGGAACTTCTTTCCTGTGAGGGTGACAGAGCCCTGGAACAGGCTGCCCAGGGGGGTTGTGGAATCTCCTTCTCTGGAGGTCTTCAAAACCTACCTGGATGCCACCCTGTGCCACATGCTGTGGGTGTCCCTGCTGGAGCAGGAAGGTTGGACTAGATGATCTCTAGAGGTCCCTTCCAACCTTGAACATTCTGTGTGATTCTGTGTATGGGATTTGTTCCCCTTAGAGCTGGTCCGCTGCTCTCCTCCCCTGCCCTACCTGCCATGGGTTGCTCTAGGTGTGCTGTATGTGTGAGGCTGCTTGCTCAGGGACTGGCTAGCTCCTCAAGGGTTGCATTCCCTTGGGTATTCATAAAGTTCCTAGACAAAATGGAACATCATTTTTGATTATGGACAAAGGCCTTGTATACACTGGAGAGCTTAAAAAAATATTTAAAATCTCTTTTATGTTATCATCTGTTCAGAGGCACTTCTAGCAACACTGATGTGTGCTTAGAGCTCCAACTCTTGAAAAAATCACATGTATTGTCGTGAAATAGGTGAAAAGAATCCTTAGATTTGTCCTGTGTGGGGAATTATCATGTGTGTAATTTATGTAAGGCAGGTTTGCGTTTGCAAAAAGTCTGGAACACTTAAAAACGTGTGAATCGTTCTCACTGCTCTGTAAGCTGTGAAACACATTACTTCTGGTGTGCCCTGCTTAGGCACTTTTGAAAAACCTTTCTGCTAAAAATAATCGTGTCATTTGTTAATGACAGAAGAGAACATTAATCATGACCAAAAAAAAAGTAAGCAGTCTACATGAAAAAAAAAATCTGGAAGCATGTAGTAAGCCATACAAATATTTTTAACAGTATATTCAATGAAATTTACTTTTTTTATGTAAAACTTGTCTGTGAATGGGCAGTGCTTTTTTTCTGAATATTTTC
Source organism: Rhynchotus rufescens (assembly GCA_032273925.1). Classification (NCBI taxonomy): domain Eukaryota; kingdom Metazoa; phylum Chordata; class Aves; order Tinamiformes; family Tinamidae; genus Rhynchotus; species Rhynchotus rufescens. Next base: position 3,368 of record JAVCKT010012419.1, on the reverse strand, counting down.
TTTTTAAGTCTCAATATATTAACATTTAGTGAAAAAAATCACAGCTTCTGGTTTTCTTATAAATTGTGTGTGTGCAATATGCTATGTCTATCTCTACAGATACAGATATTTGTAGAAATTAATGGCAGTACTCAGTCCTGAAATCATTCAAAATTCTGACTCTGACCTCTATGATTGGGCCTTTATTATATATGACGGGGTAGCATTGATATTTTTCACTGATCCCAACTTTTCATGATCAAATTTAATTTAGACACAAAACCCAACATTCTGTATGAACATTCAAGGCCAGGTTTGTTCTTTTACCTAAGGTTCACTTGACTTTCCTTATGAAAATATTTAATGGTATCTGGATTTTTACTGAGAAACCAAAGGGTTTTGTATAACTAAAGGCCAGTATAAGTAGGTGGTTCTGGTTAATGCTGTACAGAAATTCATGGCTGCTTGAGTGGTGTCAAGAAATCTAATTTCCTCTAGTTATTAGCTCTTCACTTGCTATATACCTTTAAATAACATCAGCCTCTCCCTTCCCTGCTTTTTCAAGAGCTTCAAACCACCTTAAATGCATCCACACAAATCTGGCTTACTGATACAGACCCAACAGTCAAGGCACACCAGGCACAAACACTGCAATTGCACCTATTCACAGCTGTAGCTCTTTTCATTATTATTATTGAGGACTTATTTAAAAACAATGCTGCATGGTCAGCTCTGCAAAGTATGGGCCGTGTCTCTGGCGTAGGCAGTGTTTTCTGTGCAGCTCTGTCACTGAGCCGGTGTGCTGAGGTGTCACCGTGCTGAGGTGCCACCAAGCCGGTGTGCTGAGTTGTCACCGTGCTGAGGTGCCACCTTGCCAGCGTGCTGAGGTGGAGTGCGGAGGCTGCTGTGGACTCGTGCAGCTCCCCATGCTCCTGTCACAGCAGCGGCAGCACCAGAGCACCTGTGAGAAGGTGAGGGCAGGGAGGGATCAATGAGCCGGCCCTTCTTGCCTGCTGCTCCATCCCTGCTTGTGTCCTGAGGAAAGCTGTTGCCATGGTCTGGGCAGTTTGGGCAGTCTCTCTGTGGCAGCACATCTTGGCAGCACTGCAGCTTTCACACTGGTGGGTATGAGGGGATGGGATGTGTGCGATTCTCCTCCAAAAAAATCCATGCCTCTCTCTGAAGTGAAGGGAAATGTTCATGAGGAGCTGTCAGGGAGACGTCCGTGACTTACACGGATCCTTCTGTGTGTGCCCAGGAGAGGGCAATATGGCACACTGGCTGCAGCCAGCTCCTAGCACCATGTCTCCTTGGGCTGTCCGCGGCCTGGGTGGTTAGTGCCCGTCCAAAGAGACCCAAACTGTGTCTGTGCCTCTGCCAGGCACGTCTGGGGGCTCCCTGCTCCTTCCCACCCATGTTCCCACCACAGGAATTGTGCCCATTTCCCCACGCCTTTCCGCTCCCTTGTGCTGCCTCCCTTGTGGAGGGGCTGCAGCACCAGGGTGGCTGGGGTGAGCTGGGTTGGGATTTCAGGATCTGCCCCGTGGGACACGCGGGTGCTCGTCTGTACCTGTGCATTGGGGGGAAGGAAACCCGCACACCCCGTGCTCCCTGTGCATTCACAGCTGCACACCGCAGCCACGTTCACTTCCACCTGTGGGAGCGCTCGCCATCCTCTCCCTCTTGTTTCCCTGCCTCCCTTTCCTTCTGCTCTCCCTAAGCCCATCTGCCAGGTTAAGGAATTTATGGGTGGCCCTAACCCCGAGGCCAGCTGCTTGTGGTTGAGCGTGGCTCTGCTGTGCCCGAGGGCGGCCTCAGCGTGGGCCGCAGCCGTGCGCCCCCCAACAGCGGCAGGTGCCCCCCAATGGCGGAGCGTGTGGAGCTGCTGCCTCACTCACGAGCGGTGCCGCCGCAGCGGGAAGCGCTGTGGGCAGAAAGGCGGGAAGGTGGCGGTGCTGCCACCCGCCCTGCGGCTTCAGGGGACAGCGGCCACAGGAGGCCTCAGGCCCTTGGCCCTCGCCGCGATCCCCAGCAGTCGCAGTGGAAAACCATGTGTTGTAATGTCAGGTTTAACTTCTTAAAGCAGCCAATTTTAGTCTGGTCAAAAAGGCCCTGGAAAAGATACAGTTTTCCAATGGTGTAAAATTCCACCGTTTTAATTACAAAAAGGAGCATATTCTTTTTCAGATGAAAGTACTTTACTTGGGTTTTCTGGTAAACAAAAGAAAATCTTCAATTTGGTGGGTTGTTCCTTGTTTTGCTTGCCTTCTCTAAAGTAGGTTGTACTTCAGTCATACACATAAAAATGTGTACATCAGTGCTGTAGCTGCAGTTTTCCTGGTCCTTCTGGACTTAGACCTTAGGGAGGCCTTGAGACACAAGGCAGGTGGACCTAGCAAGGCCCGTGCTTAGGTGTGTGTTGGTGTTACAGGCTTCTCACACGGACCCTTGGCAGGGCACTGTCACAGTCACTGCAGCACGAGCACTACTGAACCGTGTGCTGGGCATACTATTTATTGAACCCAGCATATATGGAGCATATAGCAATGCTGCATAGCTAGGAAACCTTAAAAGAGAAGTGAAATGGCCCATGTACTATCTACTGTGGGCTCTGTGTTCAGGAACAGGAGCTGAAGGAAGTCTATGGAACAGCTCAATGTGTCACTTCGTACAGGAACTCTTATCCCACAAGGGAAAATGGAGATAGTTTTTGCTAACAGTGACCCCAAGTAGGAAATTTTCACATTTATGTTGAAATATTCCTACATTCACTTATATCTGAATTAATTCTTTTGATAGTGGATGAAGCTATATAGTGCTGAAATATTCTCCAGGATTATTGCATAAAATTAGAAGATGAAATGCTTTGTGCCTTGATTTCCCCATCTGTGCAATGGGCAGCCCTGCAGGCTTTGTGTAAGGCACTCTGGCTGCAAACTGCTGTGAAAGCTGCCGAAAACAGTGCGATTGTTATTCTCTTAATCATATTAGTTAACTAAATCTATTCCTAGAGTGGTTCCATTTGCTTGAATGAATTTACATGAGAGATTAATTCAGCACTGTTTGTTGTTGTTTTTACATTTGTTGAGCACTCTAAATAATGCCTGGCGCATTCCAGTTGTGTGGAAAGACACGGTCTTTACTTCAAAGGCTCTTTCCGCAGGTAATTGGAGGGCTCCCCTTCCCAAACCTTGTGCTCTCCCATGCCACAGATGAGCCCATTTTGTTTTCTCTATATTTTTCGCACTTTATTTATTTATCTGTGCACGTGCTGGTGGTTTCCAGGACTTTCTTGGAAGTGCAATTCAATAAAGTTCATCCCTCAGGTTTGGTTCCCTCTCCCCACCGCCAAACTGAACTCTCCCTCCCACCCCCCCCATCCACCTCCT
>JAVCKT010012417.1:39480-50817 GCA_032273925.1 Rhynchotus rufescens | reverse complement strand
ACACCAGATCCAATTGTTCTACGACAATGAGCACATCTCTCCTAGGAATTGGACTAAACATTCTTCATGGGTGACACAAAGCAGCCTTGAATTTTGCTGGGGGTCTAGAAGAAAATAGAACCTAATTAAATCTACAGGGGAAGAAGTCCCCCATCATTCCCAGAAGAAGCCTGCTCTTCAGGCTTCGCTCTCCAAATCTAGGCAAATCTACCCAAACCTGAGCAAGTGGCAAACTGGCCAGTTGTTTCTTCTGGAATGCCCCACTACGTTGGTCACAGAGTCTCAAAGACAAGAAAAAAGTGAAAATTTTAAATTAAGGTTAATTAAAAGTGAGCCAATCGCAAAGAATACTTGCAGCTCCTGGTCCAGAAACACGCCAAGAAAATTATTGAAGTAAAGCTTGTCGTTTTTTAGGCCCTTGCTGTACTGCAGGTCTTCAACTTGCCCTGAAGCTCAGTAATGAACTGATTCTATATAATAGATGGACTAGAGAATTGCATATATGTGCTTTGCTTAATTGTCCTTAGCATGTGGTGGTTGAACATGCAATAACAATGAATCCATTATAATTACATCTGGGTATTATTAATTGATTCCATTTACAGATGCTGTAGTCTTCCATGGGAGCTGCAGGAATCTGTAGTCTTTAATGAACTTGCTCCAAAAGTCTTGGGGGCTGTTTGAAGTCATGCAAGACACATATTTACCTGTGGGAGGTAGTTTGCAGCACTGCTTGCAATGAGCCAGTGTTCCTCGGGAAGATTAGGTGATTAATTTTGCGTATAAATAAAGGCTTAAATGCACATTGTAATCATTAGGTTTGTTTGGCTTCTTAATGTCAAAAATTAAGGACATAACTTGTTTACTGCCTAACTATAGATTGGTTTGTGTGGAGACGTTTATAATGAAATTCAGCAGCAAGGGAGCAATATAAAAACCAAGGAACTGGAACCGATCTCAGGAATAGAAGTTCAGTATTGTCCTAATAATTGTGCTGGCAGCTGTATTTGCATGAAACCATGCTTTTTCTGTAGTACTCAATTAAGGTTATTCAGCTGCCTTGATGTGTTTAGAAACAAAACCACTGGCATCCAAATAAGGCTAATAACAAAAATGCAATATGATGTTTCCCATTTCCAGCAAAGGGTAAGAGAACAGATGTTCCTTATGTTGCCATGTTTCACCAGCACAGGGGGGAGCTGAGAAAGTTTGCAGTTCATAGTGACAGTGCCATTAAACTAATGTAGTACAGAATGTGCGCACTGGAAGCATGCAGCTCTGAACAATCTGTTTGGGCATAGAGGAAAGGACGGGGAGAACTAAAATTGACCTTTCAGGTTAAAAAAAGAAAATAAACTAACTTAAAATTCCCTTGGCCCCTCTTCCCATATCACACAGAGCAACCAGATGCAAGGTCTGCCTGGTGGTGGCATTTTGGGTTCCCCTTTTGTCCGGCCCTCCTGCCTGTGCCGTGGCCATTCCAGATCCAAATGGAAGCGGCTGCTTTGCCCAGTTGGGCTTGGCTCACACGTGGGACTAACTCACAGGGCTGCATAGGTGAGCGCTCATCCTGCAGCCATGGACGCAGGGCAACTAAGGAGGGCAGTGAGCGGTGGCACCCAGCCACCGCGGGCCATGAAACAATCTCTTGATCTCTGGCCGCCACCACGGCTGCTCGGTGCCGGGACACGGCCCGACCGGAGCGGTTCGACACAAGGTGGCAGTGCTCTCAGAGGCAGCACCAGGGCTCCCGGGCCGGGATGGCGCCTGGTCCTGGCCCCCGGCCACAGCAGCACCCCAGCAGGGCCAGGGCCTCTCCGGCGCTGTGCGGCACCCGGGTGCCGTGTAGGGAACAGCCCTGTGCAAGCCCCTGGGTGCCACACAGCCCTCAGCTCCACAGACCTTGTGCCTAAGCTGCACCCCCTCTCTGCTTCGGGTGCCCACCAGCAATGGGAGACACAACGCTCCCCAGGGAGCACCTTAATCCATCAGGATCTGCAGCCCACCCTGAACATCAGCTTCATGTGGAGCCATTGTAATGCACCGAGTGTGCTGAGCAGACCTGCGAACAAGCACACTCACCAGGCTGGTCTCTATGGCCCTCCTCACATCTTCCTAATGTCCTGGGGACCTACAAGCAGGAGGAAGATGTGATATAAAAGGTGTTAGCACATTTTGGGGGAATGATGCAAACAACAGACCAGATCCACTGCCTTTGCCCTCTCTCTCCACACTAGGTTAGTGGTTCAGACATCCCTGCTGGGCCAGTCAGGGAGCTGGAGTGGGAAGACAGAAAATATCAACCAAAGGGTAGATCTCCACTGAGGCGGGCGAGACCAGGGCCACCAGCAGCGACGGAGACACACAGAAACCAAAGGACGCCAAGGCAAAGCGTCAGGCGGCTCCAGGATTCCGTCTCTGTCCTGTGGAAATCCTCGGGCCGGCCGCACACGCGCGCACCACCAACACACACGGTCACCCCTGGGCTGCTCCGGAGCCACCACCGCCACCTCCGAGGAGGCGCCGAGCACCTCCCGAGCAGCAGCAGGTCTCCAGCGCTGCGCGGGATCAGACCCTTTGACAGATCTGGAGCATTTTCACTGACCTCCCCCCAGATATCTTCTGCCTTGACTCGCTGTGCCAAAGTAAATAAATAAATAGACTAACAAGCAGAAATGCCTTTACCGGACATTATTCTGGGCAGATTGGTTGTGAAACTTTACTCAAAACCCCAAAACCACAAAAACTGCCACTTTTCCAAGCCCTGTGTTTTTCATAGCTCTCATAGCATTCTGAATAGTTTGCATTATTTCAAACGTAGAATAAATATACATTTAAACTGGATGGATTATTGCTCTTACCTCACTGTTCTGTTTCTTTTTCCCATGAAGTGAAATAAGAATTCATAGCACTGAGCTATACCTTGGATTTTTACATTTGCAGATGTAAATGCTAGCAGTAGCCAGAGCGTCTGGAAATGCAACTGTTTAAAACTCATTTATTAGGTATACTTAAAATTAAAAGAGATCAGAAATCACCACTAATACCTCTATGTCCCTTCCTCAGAGACAACCTCCCTCAATGATCCAAAGCCTTTACACAGCTTCTTCACTGGTTTGTACACCACATTCATTCATCAATATTAGCACACCATCATAATACCTTTTTCAGCTGAGCTCAATAAAACACTTCAGGTTATAATTACTCCTGTTTTATAAATGGAGCTGTAGAAAAAAAAAATGATTTGACCAATACCATGAATAGATTAGTGGTAACTAGAAGTTATGACTAGGAAACCAGACCATCAGCTCTCTTCTCTTGGAGCGTTTGTGAGTGGTGTTTAGTTAGTGGCCATGAACTTCCAAAGGCAAGGGGCTGGAGGTCTGTGCAACACCTGGCCGGGTGCACAGTGGTGTTTCAGCAGGAAAGGCTGGTGACCCTCGGAGCCCTGGGGGCAGCTCCTTCGAGTGCCTCTCCAGGCTGCTCACACAGCCCTTGCCCAGGGTCACCCACAGCCACAAAAGTCTTAAGTGGACAACAGGAACATCAGAGCTCCTGGTACCCTATTGGAAAATCAGACACACGGAGTAATTTCTCCATTCAGGAATGCTGCTGTACTTTGTACGGTTATGTTGATAACTCCATAAATTGAACACACTGTTGAACAATCACAAAAGGCTACTTGAGGACAGGAGGACAGATGTCTGGGAAGGAAAACCAGGCTGTTATACTTGGAGATCCTACTCTAATGAGTAATCTTACACTGTTATTCAAATATAAAAGTCTGGGTAGCTGAAGTGTCATATGTGATTATATCTCTGCAACAAATTATGTTAATATTGTTACTTCAAGAACACAAATTAATTAAAAGGTTACAAAATGTAGGCATGGAAATTCATGCTGTGTAGAACCTGTATAGACAGTTTCCCTTTTCATACAATAGCTGGATTAATTACTTGACTTGCAAGAAAATGAGAGCCTTTGTCAGGGGAGGTATTAGAGAGCAGCAAGTGTTCTCCTGCCTCCGCTGAGCAGCTCGCTTCATGTGTGCATTAGTACATTGCAAGGAGATGTTCATAAGTGAACTCTAACAATATACTGTTAAGTATTCTTTCTTATACTAATCATTACTTTGAGATTATTAAAATTCAAGAATTTTGCTGGAAAAAAGATCAGTTTATGTTTCAGCACTTACTCTCTTCCTCAGCATTTTTGCTGTCCTTTGGCAAGGGAAATGGCTTGGTTTTGTCAGCTTCACACTTATTCCTGGACTTCATTGATGCTCCACTTACCAAAACAGTTCTCTTACAAGATGGGAAGTCTATGGGACTTGGACATTTGCTTAAAATTATGAATTTGCTTTAGTGGTGTCCAGATAAGGAATGTCCGAGTGTTTTCCTGAAATGTGGTCTTTGTGAGAGCTTTGCTTCTAGTGGAAAAAAAAAAAAAAAGTATTTTGGAAAGAAAGTAAATGTAAACACACCTTCCTCAGGACAAGAAGAGTAGGTGCAGTGCTCCTTCAGACACAGTGATCAATCCAGTGCGCCTGTCTCAGGGAACAGGCCTGAGATCCCACAAAGACCTATTTAAAGTAACAGCCTTCTGCTCAGGTGTCTCTTTCCACAGGAAAGGGCCTGAAACACTCTTCTAAATCAAGTGAAACTGCAATAGAGAGAGGAGGCAGGGCTGCTATTCACTGAAGAGCCAAATGCCTTCGGGACTGCTGGGGTTTAATCCAGAGCACACAAGCAGGAGCCTTCTCCTTATTTCTTTGTTCTTCCCAGCTGAGGGAGGGATGCCATTTTTCTTTTATGCTCCTGTAACATAGTCGGCTATTAAAGTTATGGTTGTGTTCATTCCTTGTAATGGAAAGTAATTGTGCCTGGAAGAGTCAGATTGCTGTCAGCTCTGCTTCAGCTTTGCTGTGATACGTTCCCTACTGTCACCCAAAGCCTGGGACAATATTGAAACTGAGCTGCTTTAATCAGAGACACCAAAACTGAGCGCACAGTATTGCAGGAGACAAAGCAGAATACTTCCCACTGAATTATCACACTGTAATGCATATGAGTTAATGAAAAAAACTAGCTGTTTGGTGATTAATCTAAGCATTAATTAAGCCTTGTATCAATATACATCTATAGAGTAGAGAATGAAAAAGAATGACAGATATTCTTTTTTGGTTTGAGATTAATGCTAGGTCCCTCTCTGATTTTATTGGGATTTTACAGCAGCTCAACAGCTCTGGAAAACATCACATGCCCTGAAAGGGCTCTGTATTGCATTAGTAAGTGTCATGATGCTTTAAGTAAATCAATTGCTTCAAAACCATCCCCGATTAAGAGTCTGGTAGCCCAGAATTCACCAAATATGTAGAAGGCCTAGAGCAGCATTGTTCCTAAACATGTTTCAGTCCTTACAACTGGAGATGAGATAATTTATTTCTGCATCTTTACAGCAAATTTACTGACACTAGCCTCTATTTAAACCGTTTTGGGTTTTGGACCAAAAATTTAGGATGGTCACAAAAGGGAAGTCTGGCTAAGGTTAGGACACAAACTGAAACCCTCATTAATGTATATCTTCCCTGATACGAGCCTTCAGCATTTAATTGGGCTTTTGCACCAAGTGGAATGAAAACATAGGTGGGCTAGAAGTTGAGCTGTTTTTGCTAAAATCACGCAAGCAGAATGGGTTAGTCCAGAAGTAAAATGCTGGGTACCTCAGTTGGACACTTACTTTACCACCTGGGACACATGCACCTTGGAAAAACAGACAAAAAAGCTGAACATAAGATCCGACACTGTTCTCTATCTGTGTCAGTCTTGGCAATTGCCAGAGGAATCCACATAACTCTTTGTCCCACCTGGAGATCACATCCCTCCTTCCACTATCATTGTGACATATCAGTGCTCTCCTTGTGCCATACATAACGCTCATGTAAGTCTATTAAAGCAGGCTACAATAGAAAGGAGGGTGAAATCCATCTTTGAAATAAAGATAGTCTGTGCATGTAGCACAGAATGTGCACTCAGTCACTGAGTGCCTTAGGGAGCCTCTTGGCTCTCTGAGGCAAACCTGGCTCCCAGTCCACTGCCAGTCTTTGCAGCACGAAGACTTGTTCTGCCCAGCCATGGTCATCCTGGGCCCATGTTCTGTATTTTATACCGATCCTGTTTCTGAATCCTGTCCCTAGCCACTTTTCACCGTGCACACAAAAATGCGAAGGACCTTGGGATGGATGTGCTGCTGTTACTCAGGGGCTGGGTGCGAGCTTCCTATCATGGCATGTCTCAACAGCAGAGCGCACACGTTGCGACAGCGAGGAGCTGTGGCTTTCAGCCAATGAACTGTTGCGATTACGCTACCGTGCTGAGCAGCTTCTGCGTTCCTCTGTGAGGAAACCTTTCGGAGGCCCTGGCCATGTTTCATAACATTTTCTGGTTTTACATGTAAGGCTCGTCTTATTCACTCGCAGCTTTCCCCGCACAAGTTCCCCTCAGGAGTCCCAGAGAGATGCTGATAGCTGAAAATTGGGCCCTTCATTAATATTGTCTGCTCATCGAGTGCATGTGAAGAGGACGGTGTTCAGGGTATTTATGGGAGGTGGATGTTCAATTTCCTTTCAACAGGGAAGGAGTTCAAAGCCCATGTGAGAATACCTGCCTGCCTCCCAGGTTTCTTTATAGGGCCCTACACCCAGAGCACACAACTCAGAGCAGCCCGTGCCAAGAGTGGCCTCCTTTGGGAAGCTAGTGGCTGAGTCTGGCCACTGTTTTTGGCTTCTTGGCAAACCTAAAAATAAGATAATCTTCTTATAACAATAAATTAATTTTAAAGGTGTGGCAAGACAACTGTTCATACATAACAGAATTACTTTCAAATGCCCTAATACTCTCCAAAAAGCTTATCCAGCAGTAATACACTTCTAAGATAGAAAAAGCTGAAGGAAGGAATCAGCATGAGCAAAGAGAAAAGAAACTGAAAAGCCATATTTCATAAAGGCCAGGATACTTATTTACCATTTAAGAATATTAAAACCTCATCTTCTTCATTCACTCTTGTTATTATCTGTAAGGAATTTGGTAAATGGATCTAAAATGTTGTGTTATTGACGGCATGTACCTACATCACGCTACTGAGATCCCACAGACACGTCTTGTCTTTCTCCTGAGAAGCTGTAGGTGAACGTGGCCTTCCCTTCTGCCCAAGCCCAGCAGAGCTCGGCCTCACCAGCTGCGAGGGGCCCTGGGCCTCAGGTGAGTCCCACGCCAACCAGCCATTGAGCAGGTATTCAAAAGCCCCCCTCTGCAGAGCATGCTGTGGCCTATAATCACAGTAATCCTGTAAGGCGGTATCCTGTGGCTGCCAGAGACCAATTAAGAACTGGAAATATTACTTTTTTTTTTCTCCCCAAATCAAGCCGCAGGCAAAATGTGTTTCTGTGCCAGATACTTTCAGCTCTCTGCGGATTAGCTTCCCAGACAGGGGTAACCAGATGCTTTAAACATGTTTCCAAACTGGCATTAAAGGTGTGGCCTCTGGTTTTCAGCTTTTTAATCTGCCAGGTATCTTCAGCAATTTGGAAGCTGCCCATTGTTGACCACTGCAGAGCAGCAAGGGAAACATCTGCCAAGCGTCTGTCAAGTTTCAAACCTTGTTTTCATGTTGGTCACCTGTAGGTCTGCCTAGCACAGCTTGGCAGGCCAACATGGGTCCAGGGCTAGACCATGCTGGTGGTCCTCTGCTACAGAGCTGGTGAAAATAGCCCTAGAGCTCAAGGGATCCTGAGTCCTAGAAAAACACAAATGCAACTCCACAATACAAAGAGCATCCATCTTCAAAAACAAAGTGCCGCAGCGCTCTCTGCAATGCATTTTGCTATAAAGGAGCAGGGAAATTCAGTGTCTTGCAATGAAACATAAGCTGAGCTGTAAAAGCTTCCTTTCTGCATTACACCACAACAATAAAAATGTAGGAAATACTTAAAAGCCATTGAGGCATATACATTATTTATGCAAAGCAACATTGGGAGTTCCCTGCAAAACCGGGGACAAGATAGAAGACAAAGGAGACAAACTGGAATAAGGGAGGCTCTGTCTGAACACGAGGGAAAACTTCTTCACTGTGTGTGTGGCAGAGCACTGGAAGGGGCTGCACAGGGAGCTTGTAGGGGCTCTGTCTCTGAGGATACTCAAGCCATCTGGACACAACCCTGGGAAATGTGCTCCAGGTGATCCTGCTTGAGCAGACGGCTTGGTCTACATATCTCCAGAGGTCCCTTCCACCCTCAACCGTTCTGTGATTTGTTATTTATTATTGTTTTTGTTACGGTAGCCTCAAATGGCCCAAACATACAAGGGTACCACAGGGTTCAGCCCTGATTAAAAGCAGACGAGGAGCCGGACCCTGCCTGCAGCAATAAAACACAGCAAGCTGATGGAGCAATGCAGCAAGGCTTTTGTGTGGTTTCCTTCCCTCTGCTCCAGTCTCTTGCCTCCTAGGGGATGTAGGAGACAGAGAAAAGCCCTGGCATTACTTTGCAATATTAATATTAAGAAGATCTGTTTTCAAGGAAGCAGAAATCAAAAGGCAGTGCCTTCCTCCCTTGGTGAGATCCAGGTCTCAATAGCCACGTTCACACTCACTAGAGCCCAGCATTACAAAGGGCCCTGCGACCTCCACGGGATTGCTACTCAAGTGCATCTAAAATGAGATATAAAAGGCTCTGGTTCTAATTACCATTCTACCACAGCTAACTTAGATACCACTGTTTGTGGCACATTTTAAACTTCACAGTGGTCATTTGGGGGTGAGATTTTTTGCCATCGTGCCATTGATGGCTGTAAAATGTTTCTCTCCCACGCACATAAGTGGCTGCCTGAATCTCCCTCGCATCACACACACGCTGTGCCCCCCTGCACACCAGAACCCAAACTCCAAAAGCTACAGCGATGGAAGCACACAGTTCAGGAGAGCAGGAGCCTGCTAAAACTGCGGATCGTGATGGAAAATGTTTTGTAGCCCTAACTCTTGCTGTTTCTAGAGAGATAAGCTGAGCACAGCCAAATTGAAATCCAGCTAAAATATCTGGACTAATTCTTTTGCAAAATGCCCCATATAATTTTTATTAAGCACACAGTGAGTGCCCTCCAAAGGCCAGTGCTTCATGAAGGCCCTGCGGGGCTGTTGCCTCAAGCCACCTACAGAACCAACAGCGCCGATCTCTTCAGCATCACCCGCGCACCGAGAGGTTTCTTGTTCACATTCAGAGCAGAGCCAGCCCCATCTAGCTGGTTAATGCTGATGAGATTATATCAAAGGAGATCTGACCTAATGTTGATTTTCATAACATATCATAGCCTCTTTTTTTTTTTTTTTTTTGTACAGGGGCACAGCCTGTCCTTAGCAATACTTTTTTTCTAATTCTACTGCTAATAACATAAAAACAGAAGTGACAAATACATTTGTAATTGCACAGCGAGTTTGTGGTATTGGCATAGCAGAAAATGTTTCAAGCCTATAATACTGTCAGTAAGAATTACTTTAGGTAACAACTTGGGATCAGTTATTTCCTCTTAAAATTGAAAATTGCTGAAATTACTCCAATTACCAGAGCTTTCTGGGAACAATATGCACGTATAGCACTTGTGCTCTGTTCTATTTGGGAGTATTTTAACTAATAGCAATTACAGAATATCCATAACTGGCTATTATTATTTTAGAAAGAGCTTTTTAATCTAAATCTGATTAAAAGACCATTTTTTGTTTCCCACGTTTAGAGAATACAGCAGATGTGGATCTGAATGCTGTTATGTTTGCTAGTAGATGCAGGACACATGGCAGTATGGTATTAATAAAGGTTTGGGCCAAGATTTTCAAAAATAGGAGCCTAATTTTAAGATTCCACCATCCATATTTAGCATTGGAAATGAACAACCTTTTTTTCACAGAGCTCCAGCAGCTCCTATTGAAATCAGTGGGTGTCAGAGTGTTTGGAAGTTAAACGAGTAATTCAGGAATCCCAAGGGTGGGTTAAGAGCCAAATGTTCATCTCCTCATGTTTGGAAGTGCGGGGATAGCGCTCCATGTGCAGCACAATTCCCATTCCCTTCAGCAGAGCCAGGATTTTGCTCTGGTCGGAAGCTGTGCTGGAGAGAGGCAAGTGAACCGCAGTGACACAGCCAAGGGACTTCGCAGGTGCCTCCAGCACAACACGAGCACAAGACCAGCCCAGGCACTCCGGGAATTTTATAGATAACCTCCTCCTATTTTAGACGTTTTTGTGTGGTTCCAGTAGGTCAGGTACCATATTTGTTGCTCCTTTTTTTCCCACATTCTCATACACACCGAAGCAAGCAACACCCTGCTGTCCCTGTGAGCAACACTGACAAAATGGGAAGAAGAAGGGCACTGCAGAGACTTCTACCAGCGGGTTTACTCCAAAGGCATCTTTAAGATTTCCCAGAGGAAATTCATTTTCCCCTGTTGCTGTCACCAAACGCCCCTCGATACCTTCCTGGGAAGCGCTTCTGCAGCTAGCGCAGCCTCAAGAGGGGCCGGGAGGGAGGCGCAGCACCCCGGCGGTCGCTGCCCGAGCAGAGCGGCCGCGGGGCCGGCGCGGGGCCGCAGCAGCCGCCGCTCGCTCCAGCAGCGCGCCGCGGCCGGGACGCGCGTCGCAGCCGCTCCGTCCTTACCGGGGTGACAGGGCCGGGCAGCTGCGCTCCCTGCCTGGCTCATCCTATCGGGGCTGCACCCGGCCAGCCGGCCGCCAGCCCTCTGGCTCCAGCCCGCGTGAATCATGCCAGCGTGGAACCTGATTCCTGAGGGGAGATAACATTGGAGCTCCAATTTTTAATAAACAAGGCTGGGCTTGAGCTTCCTCTGGGTAAAAGCACACAGGGCCTCTTTCAGTTTCAGGAGGTGAGAACCAAAATGATACTCTGCCTCCAAACAAAAGCTCGCTTTTATCAATTTCCAGGATTTTCCTAATGCCAATGTTGTGGTTCTCATTTTTCCACAAAGACACTGCTAATAACGGAGCCATCTCTTGAAAAGATTCAGGATTTATAGCAACTGGCAGCATGCTCAATACATAATTGGGTTTTGGAACAATTCTAATTATATTAGTTGCCAGACTCTCCCACCAAGACAAATTTAAAGGAAATCAATCTGCTGGCACTTACCGATAATTTGAGTGATTCAAATCTTTGCATTTAGCATATACATTAAGTATGTAAATCCTAAGGCTTCCACTGAAGCCTTAAATAGTTAATTGCTAGCTGCGAACAAAGACCATTCACTAGCAGGAGCTCCAACTTTGTCCAATTAGTTTTA
>JAVCKT010012417.1:0-39470 GCA_032273925.1 Rhynchotus rufescens | reverse complement strand
CAAAGATTTCATGGAATTATCTGGATGGGTAACAAACATGAGAACGTCATCAGCTGAGAGGGTAATTTTATACAGCTTCTAACAAGAAATATGTTGTATTCCTTGAACTTCTTCCCCGAGTCCTGTGGTGATAGCATGAGGTTTCCAACCATAAATTATCTGCACTTTGGGACTGGTCAAGGTTTTGAGTTATCTGGCTTAGTTTACAAAGTATTCCTGCTTAGAGCTAGCTGGATTTGTTTCTTTTAACGAAAATTCAACTGGTCTGGCTGAATATCAAATGCTGAATAACTATTTCTATTCTTGAAATACTAATCTTTGGGAAAAAAACAGTAATCAAAAATCCTGTTTACCAAATAATGTTAGATTACTAATGATACTCTCAGCAATTGCTAATAGTGACAAACTGTTATTTTGGCAGAGTAGTTATACTTGCCCAAACACACATCTGATAGGAGCACCACAACCACATACCCGTTTTCAGAATCTGGCACATTGAATGCAAACACAACTGCAGGAATGGAAAACACCATCACTAAGGCCAGAAGAGCCCTGGCACGGGTTTGTTGGCAGGAGCGAGTCGTGCCCCAGGCTCGCACCTCTCCGTGCCACGGCGCTCAGGTGCTGCGGGCGCTGGGCCACCTGTGTGGGTCAGCTGAGTAAGAAGGTGTGGGGCCAATGCGGCCAACCGGGAAGTGAGACCTCGGGCAAGTCAGGTCTGGTAGGGGCCTGTCACTGGGGGGAGTTACAGGTGACTCAAAATGAGGGTTAGCCTCTCCCTGATCTTTAAACGCTCTGCACTTGAACGGCTACCAACCTGGCCTGCAGAGACTGCACAGAACCCTTTCCCGCGGTTGCTGCTTAGCGGTATGCGCCCGCTTTGCAACATCTTCCCAGCTGTGCGATTATCCAGAGACCCCTAACATCTGCCCTGCGTTACGGGTGAGCCAGGCCCCGCGCGCTGGCTCTGCGAGGAGCGCCCGCGCCGCGGCGCCTGCTCGGGCCGCGCCGGCAGCTCGCCCCGCACCAGCGCGGCCGGGCGCCTCGCGCTTCTGGGGCTTGACTTTAGTGACAGTATTCGCTGAGGAGGAGATTACACGAGAGTGCCCCCTCCTTCCGCTGCAATGTCTCACAGGCAGGAAATACCACCTCCGCAGCCAACCTGGATGCCCCAGCGTGGTCGGAGCTGCGGGACTCGGCCCGTTCAGCAGAACTGACAGTGTGTTGTAAAACGACTGCTGCTTGGTGTCGAGGAGGAGAAAACGGCCCAATTTTGATGCATCTTCTATTTTCTGAACAGAGCTTGGCTCATTTTTTTTCCTAGCTAAAATAAAGCTCAGATGAGACGTTAGTGCTCCTCATAGGTACTCCAGGAAGATACTTCAAGAACTACTGGAACTAATGGACAAGTAAAGAAATCCATGTATAAAATCTCCAAGAATATTATTTGGGCTAAAACTGAAGAAGAGTTTCTGAACCTGAGAAGGTGAGAGCTAGAACAGGGTTCTAGCAAGAAAAGCAGGAAGAAAAAGCTCATCTCAGATGCGGGCAGGAGCAGATCATACAGATGCTTGCACAATCTGAAGCAAGAGCGCATTTTCTCTGCACTGTACCCTACAGGAGATGGAAAACAGAGGCATTTCTCAGAGATGGCTCCGAAGGGTAGCACTGGCTCTTTGGCCCCACAATCACACCAGCAGCTCCAAATCCCAAACCTGGGTCTTTAGGATGACAGCAGGATCTGATCTGAGCACTTACACAAGTTCTGTGAAGTCTAGAGATTAGGATGGTTTATTCAGGTGGCTGTGTCTGGCAATACGGGCCCCTAGAGTTGTACGAGTGGGAAGGAAGGCTCCAATCTGCATCAACCACTGCTTGTGGCGGCGCTACTACACTCTGCCTCCTATCAAGGCGGTTCTGCCTTGAGCTCACAGCTCTTAGCATGTTCTTTAGCCCAGGGTCATGCTATCAGTAGTACTCCTAATAGTTATTTAATCAAATTTCAAAACTCTCCTAAAAAACAACAACAAAAAATATCATTGATAAACTTTCTCCTTTTTTCCCTCAATAAAAACTGCATTTTCTACAAAGACAGAAATTGCTCCACAACCTTTTAACTGAACAGCAGCCTTCACCTCAAAACTGTGAGCAGGCAATTTCTGAAGAGCAAATGTCCAATAACAGGAGAAACCCGAAGTGGCTCTTCCACCATGCTCGAGGAGCCACCAGCCCCTCTTTTCCTTTGCCACGTTTTATCAGACAAGTCAACATTAGAACCTGGTTTTTGGTCATTTGTAAACTTAATAGACTTTCCTCAGCAGGAAACACCCTGTTCCTTGTATAAATAATACTGGAGCAAATCAATGCTGAACAACACGCCAGTAACTAGTGTCAGGATTTAGGCAGAGGTTTTACAAAGTGTCACACTTCAGGAATTAGCGGTTAAAAACACAGTTTATATTTCAAGACAAAATAGAGAGCAGGAATTAATGTCTATCCATACCCTGATCCGGTTAAGTGCGTGATGACAGGTGCTGCATAACCAGCGGCACGTGTGCTGGGCGAGCCGGCTTTCCTGCCGCCACGGGGCCGAGGCGGCCGCAGGCGGCGCGGGGCAGCACGGCGGCTCGCTCGGCCCTGGCGCCCACCCCGCTGCTTCGGGGGAGCGGGGGCACCGCGCGGCCGAGGCGCTGGGGTGGCCGCCCCGCGGTGCCATCAACTATGACTCACTGCGAGGAGCTCCGCTGTGCTGGGCTGCACTGGTGCAGCAGCTAAATCCCACTGAGAATGAACACAAATTCCTCTCATGGCAGGTATTTTGCCCCGTTACACGTCCCATGCTAATTATAGAATTATCTGAAGGGCTTTCTAAGTGATAATGACTGTAAAATACTGCTCAGTGTTGCAATTACATTTCCTCTTTCTATCTTATGAGGCTAAAGATTAACTGATTTCATCCTAACATGCCAGTTTTTTGATAACTTCAAAATGTTTCCTAATCTCTGACTAACTTCCAACTGATGAGTTAACTAATGTAAAATAGGTAGCAAAGTCTTCTTGATGGGCTGCTTCTCAGCAAAAGCGGTGAGAGAGGAAGTCCTGGAGACGGCACAGAGAGGCAACCCGCAGTTCCTCGGATTCTGCAGATACAGAGCCAGTATCTCGACTAGTTTTGATTGCAGGAAGACTTTATACTGTTTGACATGTTTCTTGGCATAGCTCAAGCCTTTAAACATCTCTGCTAACATTTTTGGAATTAACTCATTCATTTTCATTTGGAAATGCAAAGTAAAAACTAAGTAAAAACTTTTATACAATAAATATTTAAAAATTTAAAGGGTCCAAATCTAAATATAACCCAAAATGCTCTTTAATGATTTAACACATTCATTTTTGGTTGTCTCAGATCTGTGACATGTTTTTCAGCATCTTGATATTTTCAGAATAATTAATGATAGTGATTTCTAGCCAGACACTTAGCACCCGGAGCCAAAGGCTGCCCATGGGGTCAGTTGTGGGATGTTCTGCACATTTATTTCATTACCGAATACAGGTCTTCAGACTCTCAGTATCACTGAGCAGATGAGGATGGAAAAAGGACATTTTCTTCTATTTTTTTCCTACAGATGTGTCCCAATTTCTGCCTGCCTGGGATTCCTAGCAGCTCAGCTACCTCCCTCGCTGCTGCTGGCGACTGGCAATGGAGCAGCTCCACCCGAGGCAGCTCCCTGTGCCGGGCAGCGCCGCGCCGCGAGTCCGCTGCTTCCCGAAGGCTCAGCCGGCTGCACGCTGCAGACAGTCGCTCTGGGAATGTGCATTTTGGCCTGCTCCCTTCCGCAGATTTTGTCCCGATTCCAGGAGAATTAGGCAGCCCCACTGTGCCTGCATTGATTACCCCATTGTTCGGCACAGCGGCAGCGAGTCTGGTGCCTCGGGGAAGCGCGGGGATGTTGTGCGAGCGCTGCAGCCCTGTGAGCACGGCAAGCAAAGCCGACCTGCCCGAAGCAGGGAGCGCAGCGCAAAGCAGCTGCTGCACGGGCCTTTACTCTGGGCCTCAGCCTATCTGGGCCTCTCCTTTGCCAGGCAAGGTGTGGAGCAGGGACGCAGGCCTAGCACGAGGGGAGGGGAACTCCTGAGTGCACCTGGGTTTGTGGAAAGAGTTCAGGCAATGATGGATGGTGGTGTCTTATTAAGTGAAAGGGAGGGCATGATATAGGGGGGTTTGGGCTCTACATTGGGAAGGAAAATATATTCTCAGCAGGCTAACACGGCTGAGCATTGCCCTGCATTGCAGCAGCATCGTTAAATCCAGGTGTCTCATCCTGCCCATGGCAAAATGGGACCCAGCACCAAGAGCTTGTTGTGCCTCTGCTCTTGCAGTATTGACTGAAGCAGCTTTGACAAATATTCACATCTGCCTTCCGTGACAGATTGGAGCATGCCCTGATTTGACTTATATTTGCTGTTTAAGATCACACACTGAGTCAGAGGCACAACTGGAAGCCAGGAGTCCTGCCTCTGCCTCCTGCATTACCTGCTCCTCCTTTCCTCACTCCAGGAAGGAAGGTCTGAGGTTTTCTTTGGATTTTTTTCCACGTTATCCAAGATCCTATTTGGCAACTGCCTTTCTCGATCCTTTTATGGTCCAGGGGCACCAGTTGCCAGGAGGCTTGGCTATCGCTCTGCCTTAGCAAAGGGGAAGCGCGTTCCCGGGCACGCAGCGAGACCTCTGTACAGCAACTCCAGCCCAGACCACAGCGCCTGCCCCAAAGAGAGAGAAACCCCTCCCGCACTGCACCCGCTGGCTCCGCAGTGCTGAAATGTAGACACATATTCCAGTAAGGCCGTTTAAACAGCAGTCTGCATTTTCCAGGCTTGAAGAATATTGCCTAGCACAATAGAAGCAGTAGCACACACAAAACCCAGGCTGTAACGAAATCCAGACACACTCGGGACTTGAAACAAGGTTGCACAGGTAATCTTAATTACAGCATTTCCTATCTGCTCTATCTGCTCTATGTTTGACTTGGTAGCCTAAATAATTTTCTCTCAGCATAACTCCTAGGTATGCTGTAGCACTATATGCCCTGCTCCCTTGCCACAGACTTGCTGTAAGTAACTTGCAAATATTTGTACAGCCAAGGGGCTCCCTCGAGTCGTGGGGCTGAGCAATGCGCGTCCCGCGCACGCGCCCGCTCTCAGCCAAGCCCCAACCTTTGCCCTCAAATGACACAACATCTGCAGGGCCGGCTGGCATCTCCGTCCGTCTGCGTTTGCAGGCAGGCCTGAGGTCAGCCTGTCTGTCTGGCCTTCTGGCCTTACTGTGTCTTTACAGGGCTGCCTATCATAGGGTCTCTAAGCATTTTCCAGGAGAATTGAAATACACACAAATTAAAATAATTGAAGAAATTTGCACATAGAAAAGGCTCAAGATCAGCAATGATTTTGCCTGTGTCAGGACTTCAGGATTGGGCCATACATGTAGATTATTAACAGGATCTCAATTTCTAGATTGCTCTAAACAGTCACGCTGATTTTCCAAACCCCAAGATTTAGCTATTTTGCACAATCAAACACTTCATGACCTCCTACAAGCAAAGATTTTATCAGCTGTCTACCCTTGGTGTTTGCAAAGTCTTAAGGATACATTCCAGCTTGCAGAATACGTAAAATTGCTTTCTGTCACCTTAAAATAGACAGTGGTTCTGCCAGACAGATGTGAAAACCAGATTATCAGTTGGACACTGTGGAGTTATTGCCAATGTATCATTGTTTTTAATTGATTAATCAGATAAGGAGGGCTAGGGGTGGTTTTATAACAAATGGTAATTTTCTTCCTCTCTCCTATGGGCATGCTATAGGAAGCAATAGACCACAGAAAATGGCTCCCCCCTTTGATTTTACTGCAGATCTGGCCACAGGAAATGTTGCACATTTGGATCAAGCAGGATAAACAGCACGGGCTTCCTCTTTTGTGAAATCATCTTTAAGCAGCACCCCTCCCCAGGAAAATAGGTTTTCCACTTTACATAATGTTGCAGCAGCAGTGGTTTGTTCCTAAGTTTTTTCTGGGTAGGTTATGAACTTTACGGCTCTGACCACAGATCAGTTATTTATCATAACAGGAAAGATGAGACCAAAGATATTTCCTAACCTTCTTCTTTGTAGATCAGAGAGAAGCAGGCCAACAAATATTAACGCTTCATATTCAACTGACAAAACTATACAGAAATATTTGCTCCTCTCTTCTAATCATATTTGTCTGAAATCAACTGTATCTTTAAAAAATCTGGGAGCAATGCGAGGTTTCATGCAGCTCTCCTCTCTAGTGCAGTGCGATCAGTCTTCCAAAAAGAGGCACAGAGCTACAAAAAGATTACTTCTGTTTTGAGAAAACCAAAGAAGTTGCCTGAGAAAACTCTCGTTTCCAAAAGGGATTTTTCCATTTGACATCTACAGATGTTCCTGTGTCTCCTGCTGGTACGTTAAATACACAAAAAAGTTCCTTGAAATATCGCTGCGGACTAAACAACTTTTCCTTGCTCATTTGCCCCTTAGCAATTGCCCTCAGCACCAGAGAGTCTGAAAACACTGAACTCTAGTGGCAGATTTTTATGTATATATTTATGTTTCATGAGAAAATTAATAACTGTAGGAAAATATGTTCTTACTTGACACTGCCATATGACACGACGCACATAGCTGGGATTGCTCAAGTTACTGCACCACAAACCTAAAGAGAAAGAGTATTTCGTGCGGGACGAGATTGCAGCACTTAACCACAGGGCTGCGGCGTGCCGGGGTGCGCTGCGCTCACGGCGGGCACGTGGGACACGCGGCCGACCTCGGGAAAACGACCCTGCCAGGAGCAAGTGCAGAGCAGACCCACGCGGAGGAACGCGGGCCTGGGCGCCGCAGCTAAAGCCCTCCTGCCTCGGGCAGTGCTCCCTGCTCTTCCCCCTTTAAATTAATAAATAAAAATGAGCAGCAATTAAATTTAGCTCACTAATTCCTAAAATTACCTTATTGCCACTGAACACAAGTCTGGCTGTTATGTAAATGTCTGAAAACTACCCAGCCTCATTCTTTAAAGAGGATCCTAGTCGGTCTTGTAAAGGAAACTCTACCACTTTTCCAATCAGGACCCTCCGTTTAAGCAGAAATGTCATGCACAATAAATACAGCGCTGGTGGAAGAAAGACAAACCCATTGTCTGAGAAGAACAAGCTATTTAAATTCCACAGTGATGGAGAAACTGAAGCGACAGAGGTGGCTGAGGGGCGTTGGGAGTCGCCAACACCTGCAGCACTGCAAAGAGCCTAGAAAATAGCAGCGATCTGCAGGGTTTGTGCCTGCCTCAAACAATGATGACAACTCTTCCAATCTCCTTTCGGAGCTGTGGCTGGGATGGAAACTTTCCCTGCCCTCATCAGCTCGATTGTGCCGCCGCGGCGCTAATGAATCACAGCTGACACTTCCGGGGTCAGCTGCTTTTGAAGACACTTGCCTCCTTCGTAAGCAATTTGGGCAAGTTTAAATTCTTGTTCTCGGAGGCTGGATAAATAATACAAAGGGAGTTTTTGCGTATTAATTAAGAATGCATGAAAATAGCAAAAACTGTTATAGTAGTGATACTTTTACCACTGCCATCGTTCTAACTATTGTCCTCCTATATTTGAGAGGCACTGAGATATTGTAGTGATTACTGGTGTGGAGAAAAAAGACAATAATCACAGAGGAGAAGAAATCAAATAAATTCAGATTCCCTCTCTGTTCTCTTGGGTACCTGTTGTCTGCTCTGCTAGTATAAAGTACTGCCCAATAAGGAATAGTCTGTCCTCTCTTGATGAAAATTTGCTACAGGTGTTTAGGGGCTAAGCAAGAAGCTAGGTAAGGATCTCACAGGGCAAGGAGCATTTCCTCCTGCGGTTTGGAGCATTCACAGGTACGTGATCATCTAAATCACTTCTGCAAACAAGGCTCACTCCCAAGGATTAGGTCCACAAACGATGGTACCGCAGTGGTGACTTTTAAGAGCCTAGGCCACCGAGGCGAGCCTGCAGCCCTGGGTGCAGCTCCCTGCACGGTGCCTCCTGCGCATCCATCCATCCCCACGGCCCAGGCACCTGAGGGGTGAGGGAGAACCCGCAGCAAAGTGGGGAGCGGAGCCGGTGGTGGAGGGGTGCAGTGCGGCAAACAGCCAGGGGAGAGGCTCCCGGGAGGGAATGGAGACCTGCGAGGAGGCCGCGCAGGCAGCGCTCTCCCTCGTCCCGCCGGGGAGCCCTTTCTGTGGAGTCGGCGAGCACGTCAGGAACGCAGCGCCTGCGCGAGGCCGAACGGCAGCACCGCCGAGCCGTGGGGCTGCTGCCTCTCCCAGCCAAAACCAGGCCGCCCGTGCCCCACCACGAGCCCGTGATGGGCGCAGCGGTGCCACGGCGGTGCCACCGGCACAGCGAGCACGGGGCAGCGGGGCGGGAAGGGGGAGGCAGAGCAGAGGCAGAGCACGCGCAAGCGTGCGGCCGCTCCACGCAGCGGAAGCACGAGTAGTTTGACTAGCTCACTAATAAACGACCCATTTCTGTCTCTTAATGAAGGTGAAAATTCTTTCAGCGTTTTTACAATTATTAGCCTTCCTGGGGTTCTTACTGCAAATCATTGATGAGCTCCTGTCACAAGCACAGATAACTCAGGGCTCAATGGCAGAGCTCGGCTGACAGTTTTATTGCACTCCCGAGCCAAACCATCAACTGCAGTTAAGGCCAGATGACTCTCCCGCTGTACATCTCTATATGCTTTGCAGTCCATCTGTAAACAATAGTGAAAGCCTCTACAGGAAATTAGATTTACAGATTTCAGCTTTTAGAGACTGGGCAAATTTGATTATTTAGCACCAATATTTCACTGATGCATTTTGCATTATACATTCCCAGGGACCTCTCCACAGCAAGACAGCTCACGATGTGAAACTCAAAGTCTCTTCATCACCATAATTTTACTTTTTAATTTTTGAAACTTACTTCTAGCAAATCACCAAACATCCTGTTATGATTTTCACAGCCTGTAATGCCAACCCCCACCTGTTCACTAGCACAGTAACAGAATGCAGGGACACAAAGGGCACAAATAACATGCATTTGTTCCCAATAAAAATGGTCCCAACATATATTTTTGCCAGTATAACACACCCACCAGATGAAGCTGTCCCTATAATTCAATCTAAATAATTCCTTCTTTCTTAGCGTTTTGGAACGTGTTTCCATTTCAGTGCATTTCATCTTATTTGAACTCTGCTGAGCTGTGGGGTGCAAACGGGGCAGGCTCCTCCAAAGCGTGCAGGCTGCCCAGCTTTGTTACTTCATGCAAAGGCCTTTTATTTTTCAAGTAGGCAGCTTGGATGGACAAGGCAAATGAAAACGCAATAGATGTAAGGCATGAAAGTCAAAGGCAGACATGCTTTCTAAAATCTATTTGCATGCAACCAAAACTGTCAGTGATGGCAAGCACATAGCAGTAATATGTCCCTCATGATACTTTTATATAGTTTCATCTGCACACAAACTTGTACCAGACAGTTAAGCCAGTGAAAATCGGAGTTTAAAAGTGGAATTTTGTTCCAAAAATTTTTGCCAAGATTCATGTCCAGCTGATCTAGGCTAGCTCCAGAAAGGATCCCATTCTGTATTCTAAAAATGCAGTTCAGATTTACCTCAAAGTGACAACCAACATACAGACCCAGCTAAGGAATAAAGAGAGCAAAAGCCACCAAACAAAGGGCCTAATAACAACCCACAGCACATTGAGACAGATGTCAAGAGCAACTTAGGCAACAGAATAGTTTTCCAGCTTGAATAGCCATTTTCAGCATTGATGTAGCCCATATAAAGCTTAAGGAGCACTTTCTGACTACAAAACACCAAAACAGTTCACACACTATTGCTAAACTGCTGCCTTGCTCAAACTGACTTAAAGTGACTTTCTTCCTCACATAACTGCTGCCATTAGTCTTGGAGAAGCAGTTCCAGGGGTATAAATATTTCTGGTGAAGCTTGACTGAAAATGGATAATCCATGGATCCTCAAAGACTTGTGGCATTTTGGAAGCAACCTGAAGACATTGGTATTGAATTACGTCCTATCTAGGGAAAAGGAAAACAAGGGCACTGAGGAAGATACAGAGTGGAAAAACTTGGCAAACTCTGAAGCTCTCTACCACATTAGCAGCCCTTTCCCAGCAAGGGCATCTGCAGAACGGATGCTAAGTGCACATTTTTAAGAGACAAAACAAGTTCTGGAAGTACAAAAATGGAAATTTCCGTGATGTCTCAGGTAACGGTGTAGCAAGGCTGCTCTGGTGATCCTGCATCATGATTCAGTCCTATGAGCTGCTCTCCCATCAACTGTTGCTGGCATAAGCACAGCATTATTTTTAGTGCAGCAGGGGTAAGAATACAGGCATATAACCAGCAACAAAGGTCTGATGGAGGATTTCATTTTTTTTAATAAAGCTATACATGCTGTTTCAAAATTTGAGAGGGAGAAGAATCTTTTTTTTTTAAGAATGGTGGGGGGAAAAAAAAGAAAATTACTGCCATTCTGTTGGTGTTCTTGGGAATACTTCACTTGCTCTACATAACTAATGTGTAATCCAAGGTGTGGACTGAAGGGAAAGCTATTCTCACTCCATCAGTGAAATTGCATCATTGGTCTGAAAACAAACCAGAATTCCTTCCCAGGAAACATGCACTGGGATTTATTAATTCTCTCCCAAACTCAGATTACAATGAAGTTTACACGGGTTAAACTGGCAAGAACATCATTTCTCATCTCGGCGTGCACAGGAGAGCTGTAAAGCGGGGATTTGCAAGGGAACTTCAGCTGTGGTGGAACATGTGAAATTGTGCGTATTCGCTGTCCCTGTGAGGATTGAACACAGCCAAAGATCAGCAGCCAGAGCAGAAGAAATTCACACCTTGTGTTATCCCCAAACTCCAGCATCAGCCAGAGCAGCCTGCGGAAAAGCTATGCAGGACAGTACGGCTTGAGGAAAGCGATGCCCACAGGAAGCAGGCAGCGTTCCCGGCTCGGAGCCACAGATGTCCTCCCTGGGCCCCCTCGCCTCTCGCCCTCGCAGGCCGGCGCTGGTCCCTGTGCCTTTCCTCCTCGCCCTACCCGTTCGGCGCACGGTGACCCAGCCCGTGCAGGTGCCAGGGGCGCAGAGCCCGGCAGGCGCGGCCGCCGCTTCCCGCGAGGAGGCCGAGGCCGGGCTGCGGAGCGGGAGCCGGGGCTCCGCGGCCTGGCGCTGCCACCGCCGCCTTTGCGCTTCCTTCGTTGCTGCTTCCCTGCGCCAGGGTCAGCCAAAGTACAGGCTGCAGCTGCTCCCTCCTTTGATTATTGATGAGGATGAGGATTTATTTTTTATACGCAGCTCTGTAGGTGTGCAAGACGGTTCACACAAATACACAAGGACAGGGCTCTGAAGGGGCCCCCGAGGCCAAACAAGACACCGCACAGCTAGTGAAGACACACACACGATTAACAGCCTATTGGTGTAAGCTACATGTGGATCTTGTTAGCTGGACAAATTGTAGGAGCTTCTTGTGGCCTCTTCCCTAAGGCCAAGGGTCTCTAACCTGGTGCTTTAACCTCCTGTTATAGACATCAGCTGTTTCAAAGACTGGACTTTCATATGCAAGCATGGTGAGGTGATTTGCTTCAAAAACAGCTTATGGAAAGCTTTAATTCAGATTAGCCCTCAGGAAATAAATGCTGGAGGGTAAAGGGCAGAAGGGGGCTCTGCTCCTGCTCCACAACGAGGCACATGTGTCTCCAGCTCCCCCACAGGGCTAAGTAGCTAGACCCAAGGACAGGGTCTTGCCTTCCCGAGCCTTCTAGGCTCTCTAGTCCCCTAGGTATGTGGTTGCACAAACAGAATGCCAGAATTTGCCTCAAAACATGGAGAAACTTTGTCCTTGTATAAAAAGGCAAACAAAACTAGTAGTTTTGCAGTATGCTGTTTTCTGTTGTGCTGCCTTCCTGCAGACAGCACCTCACTTAGGGTTACTGCTGCATCCCAGCAGGTATCTGTGGTTCAGTTCGGGTATCTACAGCCCACCACTTCTCCCAGCGTTCCTTCCCTTCTTCCTCTCCTGGTGATCAGTGTTCAGAGTCCAAGACAGCCTTGCCTGGAGATCCTCACTCCATCCTCCACACGCCTAAGCAAGTGAAGACCTTCTGAAACTTTTAATTAGTTGCTGTTAAGCTGGCTTCTTAATAACCACTTGTTCCAGGTCTGTTTTATTGCCTATGTCTCACCGTGACACAGCATCTGAGACAAAACCTGAATAAAGGGATCATTCCATTCGTGCTTTAGCAGTGAGCATAAGTTTTAAATGGCAATGTTTTGTCTAGTTGTTATGTAAGCCAATTGCAATATTCTTTGAGTAGGTGTGTGTTGAAATGGGATAAGATCAGCATGTTGTATAGCTATTCAAGCAGGCACTCTGAGCAGCATCCTGAAGAAGCATGTCAGCCACGGCAGCTCTGATCTCAGCTCTATCACATCTGCCTGCAAGGCAGGCAACTGTGAGGCTTATATTCACAATTCCCCCGTATGTGGGGGGCTCAGAGGAGGCCACATAAGGCCTTGTTGCCAGACACGGTAGGTATGGCAGGCTAGCTGCAAGCAAAGCCCTGGAAAAAGACCCCAGCATGATCCAAGTTAAGCAACCTCACAGGCGCTAAGCTGGAGTGGTCACTTGCTAATACTCTACACTTAACTGTTCTCAGCGTGCATCAGCTCACAGGTATGTAAAAGGAAAGTGGTATGGTGGAATCTCTAATATGCATTTCAAAACAGACTTAAAGAGACTCTAGGAGTGAGCGTGCCATCAGAACAAAATTTATGTTAAGCATGAAAAAACACATAAGGTCCAATACAACCATTTCTGCTGGTCACTGGAGCATGATGGCAGCTGACTGGAGGAAGACAGGAATGAAGGAGATTAATAATAAAAAGCTTCCCTGAGGTAATGATGATCCTCAGGATTCAGAGTAGGCTATATCGAGGCCAGAGGCCAACAAGAAGCAGATGAACTGATATAAAAATTTAGAGAACTAACTTGGCATATCTGATATCCATTAAACAACACTGTTTACTACCACAGACCTCAAGAACTGCTGAAGAAATCTACTTAAAACGAGTGAGCAAGGGGGTTCCAGATTTGACTATATAACATAGCAACATTTCAAGCCAAAATAAAGCATCAGGCAACCAGGAGAAGAGCGGCATCCAGAGCATATACCTGCAAAGATGAGACAGAGAACCTTGCACAGAGCTATTGCTGCGAGACCTCCAACCTCAACCATTCTGCAAGACATGCAGCCCTGTCAGTGATGTTTTAGCAAAACACTCCCTGACTCCTAGAGCCCTTGAGTCAGCAAGGATTATCGAAAAGATGCAAAAATGGATGTCTTGTGTAGAAGCAGTTCTAGAACCAGCCTCTCAGCTAGTGAAAAGGGGCACTGACAATGTGTTGGTGCACACAGCCACATGTTTTATTCTATCAACTGTCCAGGTTGGCTGAAAGCCCCCAAAATTTTGTAAGTCACGATTGCTCCAAGGGGAGTATGTCTGTCTGGTTAGTTTATTTGTTTGTATGTACATTTGGTAACTAAGGTCAAAAGTTTTATAGCAGCAACCGTCTCTGAACTGTTACTTGGCTTTGATTTTTCAGCTATGGCATTGAGACTTTATGCAATATTGTTAATAATAGAAATGCACTTTGTTTTAGTTTTAACTAATTATAGTTTTGTACAATGCAGAATTTCATGTGCATGGGTAAAAGGTAATTGTTAGCCTTGTAAAAACTAAAGGTTAAATTCTGCCTTCAATTACTTAAGATTTCACTGGTGCTGTAGAAGGTTCAGCAAGGTCAGAAATCACCTAGGATAATGAAAATGGTTTAGCCACACAATTAGGCAAGCAAATATACACATTTCTTGATGTCAAATCATAGTGGCACCAAAAGTCGACAATCTTTAGAAACGACCACTTGCAACTGAGTCAAACGGGTGCAGTCTCAAAGCAGACTCTGCACGAAAAAGACCAATTCCAAGTTGCAAATTCACATCACTAAATCAGATCAGTGCAATACTGTGAAACCCAGTAGCCACAGCCATATGTGGATAACTTTAAAGGCATTCTTATGCCATCCAGTTTCAAGTCCTCTACGTGGTGTCTATGACCATATCCATAAAAGAGAAAAGGTGCATTTTGAAGAAACATCCGATCAACATTTCAGCCTCCTTTGATTTCCTAAAAGAAATGTCTTAAGCCAATAAAATTATTTGATACTAGCTTTCATTTTAGACTTAGTATTCAGACATAGAGCAAATACTATTTATCAAACCAAAGAGTAGAAACTATGCTATTTCATTAGTGACCCTCCTTTTCCAAGTACTTGACAGAGAAGCAGAAACCTCTATAGTCTGACAATTGTCCACTTGACATTTTGTGGCAAATGTTCATAAATAACCTTAACAAGTAACATCTGAGGAAACCCAGAGTCTCATGAGCAGGAGAAAAAGAAAAAAAAAAGAAAAGAAAAAAAAAAAAAAAACCAGCCAGTCCCTTTGTAAGTTATTTTCAGTTAGTAATATTGTGGAACTGCTAATGTGTAGCTTATTTATAATTTCCATTGCTTAAGCTGGGGGCAGGAGGGAGGGGGGTGGAAGTAGCCTCAAATACTGTGAAAACACAGACATTTTCACCTTTAATATAAACTGTGAAAAGCAGCAACACGACTAATGCCTGCAGCAAAGGGCCCCTCTGGGCGCGGTGCCACAGGCACCACTGCTCTCTATTATCAGCGCTCGCTTGCAAGAATTATGACGGTCAGGTTCTGTGCTGAACTCCTGCACACCAGAATGTGCAAACTTGTCCTTTTCCATTCTCCTCACACTGAAATTTGGCAGAGAAGAGCTGGTGGGTGGGGAGTTTTTGGAAAGATTATTATTTTTAAAATGTGGCCCTTTCAAACTGTTCTAAATACAGCAGTGAGGAATATGCCTTGAGGAGCAAGGCTGTTGCATGTCTCCCATGGGAGAAGCATCAACAATTAGATATTGTCAGTCTCTTATTCAGTGCAAGAGAGAAACAAGCACACTCATTTCGGGCTCAGTCGTGGAAGGCCCCCGGCCCGGCAGAAACGATGAGTTCAGGGTGATGCTGTGGGGCCAGGAGGCAGGGAAACTGCCATCAAAGGCTCCCAAGGGTGGTCTGGGCTCCTCTTGCGACACAGAGAGCTTTTGTATGTGGCCTGCCCAGGAGCTGCGAGCTGTGGCTCTCCTGCAGCTGTCTCTCAAGGCCAGAGCACCCGTAGGGTCTCCTCCAGCAGCCCTGCTATGGGGTGAACGTCTGGGCCCTCAGGATCTGTCAGCCACCAAAAGCCTCGACTCGCCGGCCCCTCCAGCACAATCGGGCAACTTGGCAAGCCTCACAGCTGTGTATTTCACACTCTGGGCTATTTCTCCAACCCTTCCCATTACTTCACATGACAGCAAGAACCCTCTGCCAGAGCTAGCCCAGGAGTGTTGTATTGCCAGGACCAAGATAACTGCTGCTTTCAAGAGCAGCAGAAGCCACGCGGAGCCCCACTCGCAGTGCTGGGCACAGACAGGGCTACCAGCTCCCTCTTATCCCTTGGCTTCCACAGGCGTCTGCTTGTAAAACCCTGAAGTGTTCACTCAGCTCCAGCCTAGAAAGGGCCATAAAGAGAGGGGCTTTAACCTGGGGACAGCAAGTTCGACAAACTTCTCCATACCCACATATTTTAAAGAACATTGCACAAATGGATCTTTATGTATATTTGTGCTGATTTGTGGAGGAATTCCTACTGTGCTTTAATTGCCAGACACTGTAAGGTACCTTCTATCCAACCTATTCTTAAAAAGGCTCAATCATGCACACGTTGAGAAGATGGCAGCCCTGAGAACACACAACTTTCTTCACACCTGCTAATAGCTCCTGAATCCAGTGGATGTGTTCACATGAGTTTGCAGGGCTTTGATTTTTTTGCTTACTACTACATAGTCCATTTCATTTACCACCTACACAGCACACACAAATCCCTAACAAATAAAAGATATGACATGCTTTTATATGCATATTTCCTGCTGTGCTTCTCAGAAACAAATGCAATTACAAAGCCATTTTGATGAAGACACTTTTGCTGACTCCTTCACATAAGAGAAGTTACTGGCAGGCTCTTATCTCCTCCATCTCAAGAGTGTTCCTGGAAAAAGGACAGTCCGTGGCTAGAGATAACACATCGTGGAATCCGCTGCACCTGCTGGGCTGCAGCATCCGCCCTCTTGGTCACATGAAAGTTATGGTGATATGAGATAGTCATTTCTGTCCCTGCACAGATCCACACACACTGTCCCGCAGAGCAGAAGTGGTAGCAGTGGCGGTTTCCATCTGCTCAACCAATATAAGAAGCTTTTAAGAGCTTGCTTTGGAACTAGATGCTTTTCAGTCACTTCCCTAGGAAACTTATTCATATAAACCCCTTTTATTGGGAAACTGAACAGCAAGGAAACAGCCTTACCTATTGCTGGAAGTGTATTTTCAGTAGTCAAAACTAAGAGGACTTACCTTAAAGCTGTTACACTGAGGAGACAGGTTCTATATGGGGGTGCAGGAGTTAATTAGTGACAATAATTTCCATTTCTAATTACTCACAACCATTCATTGTAACATATTTCCATTGGAAATCCTTCCTACAGCACTAGACATGATTCATTTTACAAGACCCAGATGCTGTTCTAATCCTTGGACAAATGGACCTTTCATTTCCCTTCCCTCTGCCCATTTCTCCTGCCGTATTTCCACAGTGCCTATCAAGCGGCTGTTCAACCCAGCTAGCTGCAGCTCTAGCCAAAGCAGTCGGTACTTCCAGGGTATCCCTGTGCGGGATGGTGACTGTCACGTGCAGCAGGCCACCACCCAAGCACAGACATGGCTCAGACACCCACAGCTGTGTGCAACCACCCTGCTCCCTCAGGGCACAAGCAAGTCACTCCCCCTGCCCTGAGGGGTTTGCAGATCACACCCCAGGACACAAATCCCATTGCAAGATCAGCTTCCAAACTGACCACTCGCAAACATCACTAGAGCAAGGTGAGAAAGCCTGGGGTACACTCAGATTGTGAAGTGGACCGGACATGAGATGTCTTCATTTTTGCTCTTTCAATGAGTGAAATGAGTGGGAATGTGTAACAGCAGAGATCCTGGACAGCTTAATGCTAAGGCAGGATATTTCAAGGTTTGGATGGTAAACAGGAGAGAGAGGAGTAAAGCAGACACAGTTTTGTGTAGCTGCTTCCTAGTCAAGTGCCAGCATCCAGCATGACATTCAGAGGTTGGCAGATTTAAAAGTAATGTTTTTTAAAAACAGTAGGGAAATTATGTGGGGATTTCTTTAAATCTGGGGAAAAAAAAAAAAAAAAAAGAAACATGCTCTTGTTCAGCTCCAAGGGCTGCTGTTTTAGCTGTTTGGAAAGTTAGGCTGCTGCTTCTGTTCTAACATTCATTTTCTGCATCCTTGTTTTATTTTTAACAGCTTACAACAGAAAGAAATGCGTTATCGCATGACTGTCTAAAGCAAATAGTACATTGTGGTTTTGGGCTTGGACACTTGAACGTGTAACTTCCCAGCAACCAGTACTGTTCTCTCTGTAGGGCACTTCTGGTAACTCATCTCTCCTAGTGAGAAGTAAGGAGCACTGTCACCTAGCAAGCGTTACAGTTGGTTCTTACAGCCCTCACACTTGAACAAGGCAGAAAAATGACTTCAGACTACAATTATTATTCAAGCCATAATTTTGTAGTGAAAGTAGCAGCAGGCCTTGCTGATTAACACCAGCACTGGAGCTTCGACAAGAGGGGTATGGTCCTGACCTGCTAGAGGCTACTGTGCTTCCTTGGCCAAGTCATTTTATTTTTCTGCACTTCGATTTCCCAGTCTGTGAAAACAAGTGCACTGTGGTTTGTTTTTAAGCATTTCAGCAACTGACATACTGTACCTCAAACTCCTTACATGGTTACATCATGAAAAGTTTACTAAAACAGCATTTCAAAATCCCTTTCTATGTATTGTACTTTCTGTTCTCAAGTCTGACTGTGGTTTGACTTCTGGCATCTGAAGTTCAGGCTACCGTGGTGGTTTGACTTCAGTTGACAATTGTTAATGACTGCAGATCTTGTATAGGTTTGAATGAGGCCACATAATTAGTGGAAGCATAACCAATGCAGCTTAAACCACTGCTCTACACCTCAGCTGTGTAGGTTCTGCTTATCAGTGGCTACTTCTTTGAGAATATCATTGAGACCATGTAAAAGCTAACAAGTGCCTTCTTCAGATGCGCCTCTTACTCACACCACTTAACAGAGATTTCTGGACCAGGTTCCAAGAAGAAGAAAATCCATATAGGGTATTAAAAGCAAAATAAAATGAGGTAATTACATACTTAGTTATTAAAAGACTTTTAAGAAAAACTAATTTCTATCCTTACAAAGACAGAATACAGGTATATTCAGCCCTTGTGCCATTTGTCAATTACTGCCAATTTAGTCAGAAGCTGATAAATACTGTTCTGTTACCAAATATGATCAGACCTTGGCAAAGCATTATAGTAAAGCCTGTTCTCTGCCTGGATCGTCCTGCCAATGGCTTGGGTTTTCCTAGCTACCTTAAATTTAAGTAAGGAAATCAGGGTGAGGGGAAAAATAAATAAATAAAAAAAAAATTTAAAAAAAGGAAGACTCTTTTTTTCCCCCAGTTTCTTCACGTCTGCTCAGTGTGCTGCTGCGTCCAGCTGCTCAGTGAGCTGCCAAGCTGTGGGTAAGGGGGCCCTGGCAAAGCCTTGTGATCTCAGCACATGAGGAACCACCAAGGGCAAAGGGAGTAGGAAGAGACTGCTAAGAGTCCACACAGAGAAATCTAGCCAAGATTTAGCTTAGCTCAAGTGAAGCTAGTCCTGAATTACTGGGAAACACTGCTGATAACTGCACATATTTTAACGAGTAAAAGCCAGCAGGATGTCCCCTAGACACGATACTCCAACAGCCGCTGCAGGGTTGGCACGCTCTCCACATGGGGAGGAACATTTGCTACCACCTGAGAGCTGAGAAGGGCATCATAAAACCATTCTGCCAGGCTAACAGGGGATCTCTACACTGCTGGAGCAAGAAAAAAAGCTAAT
Source organism: Rhynchotus rufescens (assembly GCA_032273925.1). NCBI lineage: Eukaryota > Metazoa > Chordata > Aves > Tinamiformes > Tinamidae > Rhynchotus > Rhynchotus rufescens. The sequence continues at coordinate 20,208 of JAVCKT010012417.1, read as the reverse complement.
CCCTCAACATCTGTTCACATGATGAACATCACTGATTATTCATGCGATCAGCTGGTTTACTCATGAGGTTTGAATCCCTGGTTTTTAGCTTAAAAGAACTAGCCCTCTACTAAATTAACCAAATGAGTGACACTACCAGCAACACAGCACTGCTGCTAGAGGTAAACACTAGGTCCCATCTTCTGCAGCTGGATGCCACAGGAAAGCCTGACATGCTGCCAAGACGTTGCATGTCTTCCCACATGAGAAATATTATGCTAATACAGCTGAATTCACAGGAATTCAACTCAAGCGTTGGTCATTTTTGTGACCTCACTTCCCCTTCTCCTTCCCAGGATCTTTGGCATGAAATGAAGGGTCATTGGCCTGTAACCTAACAGAGGGTTGCTCTTCACTACCAGCACTAGAGGATGAACGAATGCCTCTTATTTGAATCAGCTGCTAAATGGGACACAATCCTGCGGAAAAATGCTGCACATGCAGGGGGGCAGGACATTGACTGTGAGATCACACACAGAGGAATCAAATCACTGAATGCATCTTTTTCAGCATTATTTTTAATCTCTTCTATGACTGAGCAGCTGTCTTGCTGCACCAGCTACAGCACCGCTCACCTTGCAGGATTATTTCCTGCTCTACTGATCAGCACTGCTTCCAGCACTACGACTATCTCCAGTGAAGCCAATGTAATCCTACTGTGCTCTAACATACTGATTTCACATGCACCAATACCAAAGCTGTAGCAACAAATTCGCAATGAAATGTGAAATTTAAGGAACTGCAAAGAATTACTTGAAAGTATTGTGTGAAAGTAATAGCAAAAAATGGATCCTCTTCGTTGAAGTAAAAAGGGAAGGTTCCAAATGTGTATGTTTTCCATTATTTGCATGCTTCTGTTACTGAAATCTGAATAGTGTCTTCCAGTAATCTCTGGTCAGCTAAGTGACTCATATGACTCCGAAGTGACCATGGAGTGCTTGGGGCTGCATGCACTCGCAGGACTTCTCGTGTCCAAGGGTGGATCAGAAAGAAAAGGGGAACTGAAAACGGCTGACTGTAAAGATGGCTGCCCACTGCACTTCCTTATTTACACCAAAATAAAATAGAAGACATTATTAACCATTTTAAACTTCAAATGACGCGACCGCTGGCTCTGGGAGCATGAGCAGATGGCCATAAAAGTGGATGCGCTTCATTGATGCCGCCCCGCGCCGTGACGGGCGCCACACAGCCCCGCGCGCCCGGCCGGCCGCCTTCACCCCAGGGCCTCCCACAGGTCGCTGCCGTCCGATCGTCGCCGTCGCAACACCGCTAGGCCTTGGAAAACTGGAAGCTACTGCAAGACGCTCAATAGAAGAATCAAGGCCAACATTTCCAGAAGCGACAGGTGACTTGGGATGGCTTCAGTGCCAGTGGCCAGCGTTCAGCACCTGGCATAGCCTGCTCCTGGGGCACGAGGGAGCCACCCAGCCCGAGGTTTCACCGGCAGAGCCAACAAAAGAGGGAGCCATTCCAGCTGCTCCCTTTCCGAGGGTCTTGGGGCTCGCTCCTCAGCAATGGCCACAGCTCAGAGACATCCTACAGGTCTGAAAATCCAGCTCCAGAAATAGCAGAATGTAAGAATAGCGCTGATTGAGCAATGTGCAAGTGAAACTATTTTTGAAGACAGACGGTGCAAGAAATTCTGAGCTTAGAAATGGTGAAGTTTTCACAGAGGAAAACCTGAAAATTGCAGACATTGCAGCAGAGGAGAAAACCTTAGAACTGCTGGTATCCAACAGCTTCCAGGAGGAAGAATGGTGTTTTTTTGACAACAGTTATTTAGATGATGATGGGAACTGCTCCTATATTTAAAATGGAGAGAGGTGACTGCTCCTGAAAGCAAAAACTACAGACTCTGTGCAGCAACCTGAATAAGCCTTAGCAGATCCTAGATAAGGCACTAAATTCTGTGCAAGTCCTGAATGTCTGAGCCTTTTCTCCTTAGGCCTACTGACTTCTGTGGAACCGCTGGGTTATGAATGAGAACAGATCTAAGTCTAGAGAAGAAAAATGCTACATTCAGAATTTTCATCCCTTCATTTTTAACACAGATTTAAATCCTCTTTTGAGGTCCTTTGAATGCCAATGGATATAACAAGGAGCTGCTTTAAAGAGCAACCCAGCTGTCCATCCATGGGAACTAAGGCTCAACATGAAAGATCTCATTTCCTGAAAGCCAACTCCCTTTATAAAATTCTGAAGAAAAATGGAGAAAATTCTGCACCATGCTATCAATTCTTTATGGCAGAAAGAAAGGAAAGGAGGAAGGAAAACGATTCAAAGCCTAGCTTGCCTTTCTCCCAGGAGATCGTTGCCTTCCCACTTCTTAGGCATGCATCCCAGGAGATGAGGCGCTCAGAGGACACCACAAAAGCACAGGGCTGGCAATGCAAATGTTGCATTTACTCCACCTCTCCAAGGTCTCCTGAAGCCTGTCCTACAGCCAAAGCTCTTTATCCCACTGTATGCCTCCAAGAGATGGCAACCAGCAGACTAGGATAACACACACGCTGCTGTAGAAGGTAGAAGGGAAGATGGGTGTTATGTGAATGGGAAGTATTAAGGCATGGAAAAAGCAGAATTGACGTCTTTGTGTCTTCCAGAAAAGAAAAGATACTTAATACTCACCTGCTAAGCCCACTTACAGCCACGTCTTTCCCTCTGTCCTTACTTAACCTCAAAGTTTTCATCACCTTGCTCAAGCCTGCAATCATCTATTGTAATAACAGGCATAGCAAACCCCCTTCAAAGCTAAAATCATGCAGAAGGAAATTATAGCTTCATTTCTCTGGAAAAACACTAGCAGATTGTTATCTTGACACTGATTATGAACAACACCGCGAGCACAAAGGATGGGACTGTTTCCCCTACGACCTCACCGTAAGCAGCACCGCGTCACAGGGAACGCTACAGTGAGAGGGGCCTTGGAAAAACGAGCGGCTTGCCTGGCGAGAGCAGGGCTGAAACACAGAGCCACAGCACGGCTAGGACCGACTGCATCATAGACTGGACTCATTAAAAAGAGTTAAAGCTGATTCAGGGAGTGTTCTTAGGTCTATTTAAAATTCACCTGATATCATATACTGTAGCACCCAAGAAGATTATGATGCAGCTATATGTTCTCTTTAAAAATAGCTGAAGCATTTAGCCAGAAAGAAGAAAGGAGAATGGGTTACATCCATTCAGCAAAACAGATTTTAAAATTTAACTAGGAAAAAACTATACTAAGTACCAGCCCCTCACACTCAAAGATCTCACCTTCCTCCCCTCAGCCTGCCTCCTCTACCTCACCCATTGCTTTATCGCTGGGCACTCCTCAGGATGGCCAAAGCACAGCGGGCTGGGATTTGGGAGCACAACTTCCTCTCCCATAGAGCTGGCTGGAGACACAGAGGAGCTCCTCCAGAGGAGGGCAGGGAAAAGGAAACGCATATAGTTCTCCATGATTTAGTCTCAGGTTATAAACTTCTGGCCTCCTCTGTAAGGCTACAGGCAGAGCCGAGCGAAGAGCCTCTCTCCTGCCTTCCTGCACGGGAAGGCAATAGAGAACCCCTGTTTCTCTGCACCTCCCCGCACATCTTCTCGTCAGGATTAAGCTCTTTTCCAGTCAATGGAAAACCCAGCTCCAGATGCCTGAACTACACTCCTGGGCCCAAGTCGATAGGGAGTGGAGGGGGATCTCACATTTTTTCCTCAATTAATTGAAATGCCAGAAGAAGCTGAGTCAGATAAATCCCTTGGTTTCCTCACACTCCACTCCCTTTGCTTTAGGGAGCTCCAACATACTGAGAAAGGAGATAACGTCTGGCAACAGCAAAGAGGAGCATGCGGGAGAAGAAATAGGGAAGTCCAGCTTCCAAAATTACTGTAAAATAACTCATTCTCAAATATAGGCTGGTGAGACTGGGAGGAAGTGGAAAATCATCACGCCAGGAAGGCTCCATTTGCTAGAAAAGCTGCTCACTACCAGCGGATGTCCCTTATTTTGTTATCTCTTCCTGCTGGGCTCCCCAATGGGATCATGAGCACTTAGTCAGCCCAGGGCTTCCCACTGCTGCACGCTGTGTCCTTTGCAAGAACTCGCTCGTTTGCAGCCTGGATATTTTAGCCTGCCAGAGCGTTGGTGTGACCGGCTCCTGCAGCCCCCTGCGAGGCCACAGCAAGGCCCAGAGGGCTCCGGTGGGGCCCGTGGCCACCAGCACCTGCTCCCGATTAGAGCATCCCCCACGTTGCCGTAATCTCTGCTCTAGCACTGCTCTGCTCGGTGCTGGGGCCAGCCTGCAACCTGTCCTCAGGGCAGGGAGCTGTAATTAACTGGCTAGGGCTCCCCGTAGGACCTGGGCCCAGCTCTGGTCCTGGCCGTGGGGCTTTAACTCGAGGCCGACACTGACTCTGACGCTGCTGTAAGGAGTTTCCCCAACGCACCCCAGGACTTCAGTGCTGCCTGTTAAGTAGAAAAGATACAGGGACAGACGTAGGCGAGTTTCTTGCTGTGAGTTTTGACTACTGGAAGGCAAGATTCAGTGGCCTGTTTACTCTGCTATGGCATGAAGGTCCTACCTCAGTGAGGAACCTATAGAACTTAGTCCATACATAAATCAAACCTGAGCAATGCGGAAAAGTACAGTATGCGTTTCTTCCATAAAGGTGACAGTAAATAATCTACTAAGTTAATGGTTCACTGATGCAACTTGGTTTAAGAGGTGGAAAAAAAACCTAGGGATGTCTTATCTATGACCCTTGACTTAGGCCTCTGAGATACAGCTTTAACCGAAGAGCAAAGGTTAACTATAATAGAAAAAGCTGGTATTGCTATAGTTTAAAAGCCATATTCCAAACTTCTTTTTTTTTTTTTTTTTGACAAAATGAAGACAACTTGTTTAATGACAGTAAAAGAGCCATAAAAAGCTCATTGCAAAGGACTATTTGCCAGTGTTTCTTGAGAGTGTCATGCAAGACGACAACAGGAGTAGGTGGGCAGAGAAGACCTAGAAAACGAAGGAGGCTTCATATTAACTTGGCAACAGTGAAGAGGAGCAACACAGTCAGGAGATCTCTCTGGCAAGAGAAGCATTTCTTTTAGAGTAAAAGAGTAAATTCATGTCTCAACAATTGTGCCCCGTCAGAGCTTTTTTTGGGTGCTCGGTATTTCCCTACCAGACAGACCACGAACAAAGAAGCAAGACAAAAAAGCACTAGGCAAACAGTAAAAACTCTAGAGACAAATATTGCCCTGGGGCAGCACAGAGATATAAAAGGGAGCAGAACACAGTGTCTTAGCCAGGGGTCAACCTTTCAAAAAGCAGCCGGGGGACGATGCACACATGCTCCCAGCGAAAAATCTAACAAACACAGCGTTAGACCGGAGGGCACGGCCATCCCTTTGCTTGGCTGACAAGAGCTAACGGCCTGGGGCAAGAGGAGGGGAGGGAAAGCCCCCGCTGGCCACTATGAAGAGCAAATCCCTGCTCTCCGCAGTTGCTACACTGCACCAATGCCGACTCGGCCAGCTTGCAGACAAACCGTGTGAAATAAAATGAGGGAAGGATGAGACATTGACAAGCAATAAAATAAAATAAAATAAAATAAAATAAAATAAAATAAAATAAAATAAAATAAAATAAAATAAAATAAAATAAAATAAAAGCAGTCAGTCTCTACTGAGTGGAAATTTCATGATGTTTTTCTGACATTGTCTTTTGGAAAACACTGGGATTTTATTTACCCTTTCAACTTCTAGAGTTCTCACAAAACCTCTGAAAAACAGGTCTTATTTACAATGGGACATTTGAAACTATTTTTTGCATTTGTCAGACTTTTTTTTTTCTTTTTTTTGACTCCAACTACATTGAATAATGTGGTTACGACTAGCATAAATATAGTTCCGTTATAAATCAGGACATGTCTCTGCCTGGAAAGAAGCCTTCTCCTCTTTCTGCAGCTGCCCAGACACCTCCCCACGCGCGGGGACCCGCAGCTCGGCCCTGTGGCACAGCTGGCAGGGCCCGCAGCGCCCATTCCAGCCTGTGCTGCCCTCCCGATCCCAGGAAGGGCACTCCATCTCCCCATCCGGGATGCAGGCCACCCATGTCAGCTCCATATAGAGTCAGTAGCTGCCTGGTTGGCTCCCTGGGATGCAGTTCAGTCTTGGCTTAATAGAGTAAATATCTTATTGCATATCTGTGTGAAGAATAAATAATCACAGGAATGCAACTAAAACCAAGTATTCAAGGCTCCCCATCATGGGGATTATTGAAAAGACAGCAACTGTCATCAGATATTAGTGATAACACATTTGATTAGAGTGGAAAATAAAATCTTTACTAGCATTATCTGCTGGTGAATGCTGAGCACTAAGTGTCACACTGCTCCACTATGCCAGGTGTCACATAAACAGCCACACAACTAGCTGAACTAGCAGTCCAACATGGCACTTCCATGGTCCTGTCCTCCCCACCAAACACTAGACTTGACAGGAAGAGTTTTCACTCTTCTTTCTTTTGTATTTGTATTCCTTTTGTATCAAGAGCCATACAAACAGCAAGCTGATGGAGGAAAGGGAGTCTTTCCATCCTACCAGAACTAATTGCTCACTATGTGCCTTGTTACTCCTCATCTTCTCCCCCTCCTGTTTGCTTGCTGAAACAAGCCCCTGAACTGTCCAAAGACGGGAACATCAGCTCAGCTTCTAATGTTTTCAGACTCCCTGGAATCTGACAGACCAGAAGAATCACAGGAGAGCCTGGTCTTGGCCAGTTCCCAACCCCTGTTCAGTAGGTCTGTGTGGAGAGGTCACACTGGATAAGCATTCACAAAGGTAACAGAAGAGCAGGGTTCAGCATCTACCTGCCAGCTCGGGAGTTGGTCCTTTAAAAGCGCATTAATACACAATCAGAGACATGGTAAAATTTCCCTATAGAAGTGAATCTTTGGCATCTTGCATAACACTTCTAAAAATAAAAACGTATTCTCAACTGATTCTGAAACTGCACCAAGTCTCTGGAGTGGTATTAGCAAATAGTAAATGGGTCAAGAAGAAAGGAGTTAACCTTCTGCCTAGGGGAACTTGAACTCCAGTGCCACCATTTGTAGCCATTTCCCAGCTCACAAAGTTTTGTCTCTATTTGAGAGGTTCATTTGGAGGTATATCTGGTGAGGAGCTGACTGAGGAGTGGTGAAAATCTCTGTTATATTAGGTTTGGGAAATCAGGTACATTCTCTGTTTCATCTGAGCAAAATCTTACTCTAATGGCATGTCTGACAGAACTCACTGCACTGGAGACACAAACAGCTGTGAGCATCAGAACCCCAGCAGCTGCCCAGGGTCTTTTGATGAGGATACTCCAGACTGAGGTGCTTAGGCTGGACATAAGCGAGCCCTGGCTCTGGGCAGCTGGGTTGCAGGAGCTGCCTTCGTCTTCCCATACTGCTCAGGCAAGTCAGCAGCTCCGTGCAAACACACTGGTCTCCCCACAGAACAGGGCAGTGTCACCTTATTACACGGATTTAGCCTTCATTCTCCTTCTTCAGCAATGCTCAGTGGCCAGAGCATTCACCCCAAATGGGGTGTGGAAGAAAAATAGGTTTAATTCCCTTCTCTAACTGGCAGATGTTCCTGCTACCCCACAGGCAAGGGGGATTCTGATTCATTAACACAGAAAAGAAGCTATTCTGAGAACAGCCCCACTGAGACTAGCAGGACTTTTAGCTTTTCTGCCAAAATCTGCAGACTCTCTCATCCCATAGTTAACTGAGAGTAAAATACTAGAGGATTATTTTTATCCACAGGAGTTACAAAATACCTCCATGCTCTCAGAACATCGAGTTTAGAAACTTCAACCCTTAGAAGATAGTAAATCAGCATGAAGTGAAAGTTTGAAGCTATACATGATCCCGGAAACTCTGCAATACATGCTGAAGTACAGTACCAGAGTTTTGCAATTAGATTCATATTAAAATAAATAAAGAAAGATAAATGAAGACATAGTTAGTCTACGATATGGCAAACAACGACAAGAATTTAAATGCAGCTTGCAGGCAGCGGGGCGGTTGGCTCTACCCCGGGCCTTACCACCAAAGAAGAGTTAGTGTGGAGTGAGGAAATCATCAGGTCATCTTTGGACCCCTTGTAGAAAGCTACAAATGTACCAGTGAAGGATATCTCATTGTTGGAAGGGAAGTCATCCCTTTGCCCTGGGGACCCTCCATGCTCCCACTGTGCTAAATTCTACTTGTACCCATTGTATTTAAGCAGTGTCTGCACTTACACTGAGCCTTTAATAACACGGTTGCTTAAAGCCGCACAACGTGAGGGCTCCTGCAGCGAGAGGTAGGTCTGACCTTCTCATCTCTGTCCTTGTGCAAGCGCTAATCCTTGTGTGACTGCATGAGGAAACCTGGGAATTGATCCACACGAAAGTCGAGCCAACACAAAGCGGGTTCCTCAACCAGGCAGCCCGTGTCCTCCACGCTGCTCACTCAGCGCTGGTGCTGGAACGAGGCTGGGGCCGCAGGGACCTGGTTGCAGGGGGACCCACGTGCAGAGTGCAGCACGGAGCGGTCGCGGTGCTCTGGGCTGTGTCCGGGCTGTCATGCCCCGCTGCAAAGCAGCGGCTGGGCGAGGGAGGTGGCAGGACCGGTGCTGAGGGGACACTCATGCCACCTCTACCTGGTGCACAAGGGTTCGCACAGAACATTAGCTTGCTCTTAGGTGTCATTGTGAAATGCTCTCAAGTGTTTCATAAACAAATATTTGCATCTTGGACACCTTTTAGCATTTCTTCAGACAGCCCTGTTGAGCAAACTGGATGCATGTTTTCTTTGTAATGTTTCCAAACACAGTTGCCTCAGCTCTTACTTAAAAGTCAGTGGGAATCTAAGCAAGGTGAAAGAGCCCAAGTCCCTGTGGGTTCAAGAATCTTGCAAATCATTTATCCAGAAGAGAAGGCCTGGTTAATGCAGCTGAGTGCTCCGCAGCGGTGGCCGTTCGTCCTGTGCAGGGCGCAGGCGGCGCATCGCGGCGCGCTCGGGATGCGCGCGGCTGCTCAGCCGGCCGGGAGCCCGAGCCCTGCGCTGCCCCAGCTCCTGACTCTTACATTGCTTCTCCATCTGTTGACTCAAGGGGCTTTTAGGAGGAGCCGGCACAGCAGTTTTCTGACCCCAGGTCATTGCTGTCCTTACACGTGGCATGATTTGGGTCACCTAGCACAATACACAGTTGATCAAAGTTATGGCAAAACTACCCACGTTACGGCAAAGTCTAAACGCATGTTACAAAACACTGGGGAGGCTGCTCAGTGTTTGGCAATTGCCACAAGCCTGGGGCAGCTAGAGGTGTAAATCTTGCTTCAGTGGGCTTAAGAGGATCCACATAGGAAGATTTATCCCCAATACTGCCCCTTGCAGAATATGCCCTGCAAGGGCAGATTAAATCTGCAAGCACAAACAGGACAATGCTGCTTTCCCACCTCCCTGGAATAATTTTACAGCTCCTGGACCAAGTCCTCTGTTCTGCACAGAGCAATAGATTTGAAATCAGTAAGTTATGGCCTTGCATCCATCTACAAGAGCAGGATTTGCTCTGTTGTCTTTTTTTATTGAAACGTGACTCCCCTTCTTTCCTACCCTTCCTTCTCTCGTGCAGATGCTGACCGCAAGGAAAACCACAATGATAAAGCTGTTTTCTCCTCATAGTCCCTTTCTGTAAACAGCTCCCGACGCAGGAGCGCAGCTCCTCGGGGTGCACTAGGGAGTGAAAATCTCCATTCTGTGCTCAGATCCTGATCAATAAACCTGTGCTGCCTGGGAGAAGAAAGCTGCCAAAGCAGAGCTGTATCTTGGAGGCTTTTGTCCAATAAAGGGGAATTTAGACACAAAAATACTGCAGAATCAGCTCCGAAATGTTTCCAAACTTGCAATACTCTGAGTTTTTCCTGCTCCAGTGAAGTATTTTTTATCCCTATTTTCTTTATTATTGACAGTAAGATAAAATATTACAATATAGTCAATGCATCTAAAAAAATAGTCCTGACTCATTAGGCTGAGTCAATCTAACATATTTTTCAAATTACACTCATATAGTCTAATTTTAAAGCATTTTAATGTAATTTAAGAACGTTTCAGCTTTTGGCAGAAAAAGAGAGAGCTAAAAATGGCAGAATAAAGATCCAGCTGGCAGAGAGATAGAAAGGAGAAAACAATTTTGAGAAATACATTGTAAATGGCAAGGAACTAAATATCTACTATAATGAAGGCAAATGGATTTTAAATAAATGAGCTAAATTGTTTATGTTTTTTTAAATAAAAATAATTATCCATCTTACAAAAACAAAACCTTCTTAAATACAATGTAGTTACAGAGGCTTTTTAGTGGAAAAGCTTTCTACTGCTCTGGCTTATAGGACAAGCATGCACAAAATAAATTCTTGCCTCTAAAACCACATACTAACAAATGTTGTGCTTTGTTCTCTCATTGCTCTGACAAACATTATTAGCTGGTAGCTTAAATAGCTAATTAATTACTAGCTGTCCTAAGTACAGATATGCAGAAAAGCAAATCAGGAATTCAGCTTTTTCATCTGCTGCTGACAGAAGCAGCAGTTTGCACTGACTACCATATGAGATCTCTCTCATGTGAAAGGTATGAAAATGTCCAGAGATATTTCTAACAGAGAAACAAGAAGAAATCCTCATAAAATGGCACTTCATTCTCCTGATAAAGTTTCCTGAAAAAGCAGGTAATATCTCTCTATTTGATCTTTCCATAGTAATGTTGAATCATTGAGACCAAAAGAAGCAGGACTGAAAACTAGGGTATTTTCAGCTGGAAACGCAATATTGATTTGGGAGTGGATTAAACTGTGACTCAGATGTAGCTCAGACTGTCCTGCAGAGGCTGCATCCCCCATCCTCTCAGCACAGATGGAAATGTTGTCACAGGAAACCCTTGCTGTCCCACACCAGATGTGAAGGACCTCTGCAACCACCCAGCTGCTAGGGGCACCAAAAAGCTACAGCCCTCCCTGTCTGCTCTCGCCTCAGCATCTCATCGGGGCGGGCGAGACGGGCTGTGGGGCTGGGCACGGGGCCTGCGGGTGCCACCCGGGTGCAGGAGCTCTTGCAGGCCTGGCACCGCAGTGCCCTGCGCTGCCTCGGGCTGTGCAAGTGAGGAGGAGTTTCAGGCATGAGCGCGGGCTCAACTTCAGCAGCACAACGATGCGTTAGTAGCAGGAGAGAAATTTCATTTTGAAAATTTTCTCTCATTTCAGAGTATCAGTCAGAAAATGACTGTGGCGCACCCATTAAAAGTTAGGAAAAGCCTAATTGGAAAGCTAAAAAATATACAATACAATTGACAAGAAACAATAAAATTGACAAGAAACTTATATGGTTTGATTTTTTTTCCTTCATGATCCTGCCAAAACCAACCTATAACCACAGTATTCAATTTTTCAAGTGCTTTTGCCCAAGGCAAGGCAAATTTTTGCACCTACACACATGGGCTTTTTCCAGGCATGTATGTGGCTGCTGCAAGTGCTATTATCCTTCATTAAAAGTGATAGATGCTGAAGATAAACAAGCCTGGATTACCGTGCCCAGCTGAGCCTGCCGCTATTACGTAAGCAGTCAGTCAGCTCCTGCACCTCAGCCTTGCGAGCACAGAACTATATGTGCTCTCTTAATGTCTCTCATCACTTTATAATTTCTTTTCTCCTTACTTGGAAGCTCTTGTAATTTTTCAGAATCCAACACACTGCCATTTAAATACTAACCAAGTGCTACATACACTAAACTGTAGTGTTAACTCAGTGAAACCTAACTTAGTCCTACAACAGAAAGAGCTTTGTTTTTTGTTTTTTTGGTTTTTTTTGAAGATACTGATGAAAAATCTCCAGGTGTAATTACAGGCTCATGCAAGTTTGTTTTCCAATACAGATAATACAGATTTTTTTTCCTTCATTGTGCTCAAAATTCAGTAGTCACACGTTACAGGAAAGTTTCTCTGAAATAATGATAGGTTACCTAGATAACCAGGGTGCCTGGATAGATCAGTATAAATTAAAATAAATAAATAAATAAATAAATAAATAGATAAAAACAAACAAAAACCCCACAGCTAACCTCTCCATCAGCAACTTATTCTTTTCAGGTAGCCAAGCTACTTAACTGATCTGGAAGTACAGTTATGTCTCAGAATGTTTCCCTCCCTATGAACAAAATCAATGAGCAAAAAGCAGATTACAAGAGTCCAGGAAAAATAATTTCGCAGCATTATTAATAGTCAGTAAAAACCTGCCCCCGTTCTGTCTGTCCGGGGCAGCGCTCCGGGGCACTGTGTGCCCGGCGTGCCAGGCGCCCTGCCCGCCGTTCCGCCCCGCACAAGGGCCCCGCCGCGGCTCTGCCTCCAGATGTTCCTCTCCAAAGGCTCGCCATGGAGGGAATTAGGGCTGGCGAGGAAAGCGCTATTCCGTTTTGTGCAAAATTATTTCAATGTTTGAAATTTGTCTTCAACACAATACAAAATGAGAACAAAACCTCCCAAATATCCTGGGAGACCAAGCCCTGCATCCCCAACTCAATAGCCGCAGCAAGAGCATTCACTGGGCTGTGGGAGACTCAGGTTCAAGTCCCTACTTTGAACCAGGAAAACTCTGACTTGAATGTGGATCTCCCACATCTCGGATGAGTGTCCTAACCACTAAGCCTGGGTGGAGCTCTTCCTCTTGCTTTACCCCACCCTGGATCTGATGACATTTTTACTGGAACAGATATATTTCTGTGAAGACAAAAAAAACCCCAAAACTCAGGAACAACTGTGATACGAAAAGTCACTGTGGGATATTTAGATGGCAAAAGTTGGATTTATTCATTCATTTTGAAAATGGGTAAAGAATATGATCTTTAGCCTCTTTGAAGGACCCCACTAGCAAATATCAGACAGGCCAGTTATGCAGCAGGGAATTGGGATTTGTTCAGTCAAACGGGGATACATCCACTGCCCGTCTCAGAGGGCTCTGCAGGACTTGATGAGCCGCAGCCAGTACAGGGGGACAAAGGAAAAGATGGCGCCAAAAGTTTCATCACTCTTCCCGACATGGAAAACATACTATAGGAGCAAGGAGAATACAGACAGAGGCTCGCTTGGGCATCCGTGAGGTGCAGAGAACAGGGAACTGGGTACATTTCATGTCCTGCTTTTCCTGCCAACTCCTACAACAGCAGTTGGAAGTGGGCACCCTGGAGCAGGTCTGGGCCTTTTCAGATGAGGATGCCAAACATTTCAGCTGGTGAATTAGTCCAACACTTTCATGTCCCAGTCAGCAGCTCCTGTTATTTCCAGAGCAGAGCTCCAGGCCTCTCGACCTCCTCCCTCTCCCATTTCGGCACCATCAAAACTCTCTGAGGAGGCTGCTGTGGAAAACGGCACCAGTTCTGACGAGGCTGCTTGTCTCTCTCGATTTCTACCCAACGAGCGCACAATAAAATAGAGCCATCCTGGTGCTGTGAGGGAGGCAACTGTCTGACAGGCAGCCCTGCCCTGCCCTCCCGCTGCGCCGCTTCGCGCAGCCCCACGGTGGGCTCTGCTCGCTGCGACGGGCCCTGCTCCGCGCTGCCTTTCCCTGCGGTCTCGGAACTGCTCCAGAGGGGTCATGCCTGCAGAAGCCAGAACTCCGGTTTATTCACTCAAAGGAAAAGACAAACTTATTTCCCAGAAGTTGTTTCTATTTTTTCATCTTTTTTAACATAGAAGCTTTTTGCTATGGAATATGGGTTCTTTTCAATTATTAACTGTTATCTGGTAACTTATTATACAAGATAAAATTAAATGACCGTTTAACCTTGGGCCATTCACCAGCGGTAGTCATTTTGTATGACATTGTTTCAAACTGAATTCCCATTTCCCAGGGAAATCTTTGAGACTTTCTTTTTATTTATTTTTTACAGTTTTATTGTATGAATAGTCAGTGAAAAGGATTACCAAATAAAGGATATATTTCTCTGGGTCTACTGAAGCTTTAATCAGATGCAAGTAATACTGAAGCTCTCAGCCATACACTAGTTCTCCAATGGACAGAAATAAGGGAAACACAGTAGCTCTGCATTAAATAATTATTTAGGAGGGAACTATTTTCAGATCTTATCATCTCAAAGCAGTAGATGTAATAGAAGATAAAAAAATAATTCTTTAGTCTTTTCTAAAAAACTAATATCTTGCCCAAGATGCTTGGCTTTCCAGATATCTGCCTTTTTAACATTATGGAAATGAAGAGTCTCCTTGAAGAGGCCAAACGCTGAAGACAGTTTAAGTAAAACAAAATATATTTTCAAAAAGTTACCTTCCAACACAAAGGACTTTTAGAGAAACTCATACAATTGATATCCCATAAAGAGTAAGGAGGTCACAGAGACCTAACATGCAGTGCTCCCCGGGAACATATCCGCTTGTGCTGGCCTCCCTGGTTGGTTGTAATACATATATTCTTAAATATATCAGATTAACAACTGATATTTATTCTTGAAAAAGAATTCAAGTCAGTTCATTGCCATTGGTAGCACATAAACATTATTTGCCTTTAGCATCCTGCCAAGGACTGGTCTAGCAGGTGAGAACAAGGCTGTTCACTTTCTATAGGATTTCATTTATGCAGTAGCTCAATTCAAATCACTAAGTTTCTTGTCGTGCAAAACCCCTTTCTGTTTGCTTGCTCATTCATTTAATGTTGCATTCTGGTCTGTATCTGGTCGCCTCTCCTTGCTCTCACTCGGGACCCTGGTCATATCTTTCTCTGCCAGGCAGCTAAACCTTGATTCTCCCGTGCGGGGATCCCATTCTCACCTTTGTTGCTTGCTGACATTAACTGCAGCTCCTTTAGCCTTCCTGAGATGGGATGACTGAACTGCCCAGTGTACAACATGTGCCTGCATCCAGGATTGACACAGAGACACAACAGTCTCAGTACATTCTGATTCACTCCCTATTCCTTTCCACAACATCTGAATACTTAATTCACTTATTTAACTGCTCTTGAACACAGAGCTGACATTTTTACAGAATTAACTAATAAAAAATTTCAAATCTCTTTCTGGACTAATAGTTTCGGAACCAATAAAGTTGGGCAGGTCCTGATCATATTCCTACAAGCTGAGGTCAAAAAGGCTGCAGCAATACAGTACCGTTCAGCAGACAGCATATGGAGCTCTGCCATCAGATACTGTAAGAATTTCCGTCACTGAGTGAGCCAGTTTTGTTTGTTATTCTGAAACTTAGGCTTCTATTCAAGTCATATACCTAAAACTGAGATAAGACCATTGGTAAATATATGTTCCTTCTTATTTTAGTAGGAGCCCTTTTTCAGACCCTTGAGCTCAGCCACATCACAGAAGAAAGATACGGTTTATTTTTAAAATTGGGTTGAAAACCACAACTCTGAAAAAAAAATATTTAGCAAGAATAAACACAGCGGAGATTATGTAGTATTTAACTCTTAATTTAACTCCCTCTGATCTGAACATTTAATTGTCGGAATATAATTAGATCAGCGTCAAAACCTTCTTCCTCGGCCATATTCCCAATTCAGAGCACTGTCCTTTAACCTACATTTAATAGAGGTGATGGAGAAGGATTCTAGTTAGTTCTATATTCTAACCACAGTAGCTGTCTTTCCACAGCAACCTCTTTATCAAACCGCCAGTTTGTTTTCTTGCTGAATATGACAGACATAATAAAACACTGGGGGCTTTGAGTTTCTTTCCAAAGTTCACAAGGTATGTTGGCTTGCACATACATGCTTTAATGACAAGAGCTAAAAACACTGAAAAAATATGCAGCAGCATTGAAAGTGATCCAGAATGAGCAATATGATATTCAGCTTTACTAATTAGAGCAGAACATAGTTACTAAACTACCAGTATCATTAACACATTGCAGGCAACTTTGCATAATAGACCGTAAACTAACCACATTGTAATTCCTGAGAACAGATAAGCACATTTGATACATGAGGCTCTCAAAGAAAATTTCCTTAGTCATACCAAGATCCAGCTCTCATACTTCCCCTCCTTTATCATGTCAATTTTTGAAGCAGATGAACTGCTAGACCAAGATTTTTTAGGGTTTCTTTCAAATGATTGAAGAATCTGAAATTAATCTGTACAAAGCTGAGTGGGGTTTTTTTGGATCGAGCATTAAAATCCAGGTCACAGTGGGTCACTGCTAATCTTTTCATATACAAAACTCCACAAGGCATGCATGAGAGCAGGGGAAAACTTAATAGGCTTTCAGGTCCTTAACTCTTGTATCACATTTCTTCCATTCACCAAATTTAACAAAGAAGGGCATACAACCAAAATAATGGGATAGTCATAAATAAGAAAAAAAATATACATTTTTAAAAATCAAGAATATGAAGATATCTTTGGCTTTGCCTCTTTTGGAGTTTGTCTTCTCTGCGGGGGCTGCACCATTATAGCTGACGGTATCTCTTAACCTGTTAAAGGGTCAAACACTTCCCATGAGACCCCAGAAACCTCTTCTGTGGCTGCCCAGCCCTGCAAATCAATCGACATGAATCCACGTAGCCCACACAAACCTCCCCTCCAAAGCCAGGTGTACTTCACCCTTCATGTTTCACGGGTACCTGAGGTCAGCCAAGCACACGCTCCAGCAAAACTTGAGCTCAAAGTGCTGCCAAATCTAACTCAAGTAATTCTTATAGGAACACCAAGAGGACTAAACCACAAATCCTGCTAAGGCCCCACGTGGCAGAGCCTGATGAACTTTAACTATATGGCGCTTCGCAGGAAGTGCCCCCTGCTCCTGCAGTCTGGCAGTCCCGGGGGATCTAGAAGACCTGTCACGTCCATGGATACAACCTCGGGCAAAAGCTGGGAGTCCCCCACTCCCTCAGTTCTAATCAGATGCCAGAAAGTGCTGCCTGAGAGGGTTTTTGACTCTTCCTACCTCCTTTCTCCTACGCACTTTGCTTAGGACTGTACTGTGTGATTCGCCTGCAGCAAGTTCTATTCCTACCCAACCTAAGACATGAAGACTTTTGCATGGAGCCCTTTACCAAAGCCTCTTGCACATAATTAGTTGATATTTAAATACAGTCAGTTGGATTGAGTCTGCTGTGGGTAAACAATGTGAAGGCAGTGAAAGAGAGAAAGGCAAGCCAAGCAAGTTGACAACCTGCCAGCCCAGCAGGCATCTGAAAGGAGTTTTCGATTTCACATCAACATTTTTGTTCCAAGAAAAAAAGGGAACTTGCACTCTATTTAAAAGCTGTTGCAATTCTATACACTGTCTAAAAAAAGAGCTTATTTCACCTAAACTCCTCACATTTTATAGGAGAAACAGCCTATTGACACAAATTAGGAGCTACATGCTCTTCCATCTCCTCTTTTTGATGAAGGCTTTGTATATTTAAGTGAACTGCAAGAAATGCAAACCCAGCCCTCTAAACCAGTGTGGAATGTGCTCTTAAGTTAGAGTCTAAGATTCACCATTTAGTAAGATGCCAAACACTCTTGGCCACACAATCTCATCTAAGTGATGCCTGTAAGAGCCGGATAAAATTTGCCAAATTTAATAACTATCCAAAAGTGAATTTATTCTACACTGATGAATTTAAAAAAAAAATTAAAAAGTAATTATACCTCAATTGCATTGCATCCACTGAAAGTTTTCAAATCTGCACCACCTTACAAAGTTGTCAGGATGCTGAATTCATGCAGGATAGCTATACATGCCTCCTTGAAACTGGCTACATATATCTTAAAAAGCTCTTGCTATTAAGTTCTTCCCTTTTGTTTTAGTAAAGTTGATCAAACTATTGCATTTTAGGTAAGAAATTAGATTTAATAAAAATGTCTCCCAAACACTATCTAACATGACTAAATTTCCTTGTGTGCTTTATCCACAGCAGATGCCTTCACAGATTCACAGGCAGGAGGGTTTCCTGCCTGTGCTCCTGGCTGGCCAGACAGGGTCTGCAGTTCCCGAAGCCGCAGGGGCTGCAGTTTGGGGCTCATGTGCTTTGGTAAGTCCTGCTGAGGAGGTAGGACTAACGCCTTGGGCTTAGTGCTGTGCTCTGTGTTTGTACTTGCATCCAGAACAAGCAGAAGAGCCGACGAACCTTTCTTTAGGTAGACATATCACTGCATTCTACAAAAATAGTACCTGTAACCTGGAGGCAACTGTGCAATGAGATCGAAGCAATACCTGTCAAAACACAGACTGAACATTCAGCATCCACAAATATTCCTACTGAAATCAGCAGGGCTGTGAGCATATAAGATTGGCTCACCTTCAAGAGTACAGTTAATCCAGGTACATGCACATGTGCATTGCTATCCCACAGTCCTTACAGAGTTCACTAAAGCACTTTCTCAGATCATTTTGATGAACTTGAAAGTGCTCCAGGTTCCATTTGACTTAGCAGCTTAGAAATTCTAAGATCTCGGTATCACCCAATGCATACAGAAAGTAACTAGGTTTTCAAATACATTCTCCTAATCTTTGCACTCTCCTTCTTTAGCTCTTCTTTTCCAGGGACTACCAAGCACTGTTTCATAATTGAGCTTTCCCCATCCCAGGCAGGCCTCTCTCAAGTCTCCTTATAAACTGAAAATGTCATTTCCAAGCAGCATAGCTACGTAAAATCTTTGCCACCTACATATGTTATATGCTGATACAAGACACCCAAGAATCCAGAACTTAACTGCTAGATCCTTTAAGAACTGCTGAAGGTCAGAGATGTTATATAGCTATTTGAAGATTCAAGTCTGCATATGCTACTCCTGCACAGATCAGATCTCCACTTGCTTTTAAAACTAAGTGACAAATAATGAAGAGGAACGTAAAGGGCAGCCTTCATTGTGTATTAGGAGTGGTAGCTAGGAAATCAGCATCCCTCTCGCTTGCCATAAGCCTCAGCTTAAGATACTGCCATAAGTATCAGCTCCCCCACCATCTGATCTCTGATGACCTGAGCTCCCTACCTGGCACTTTCCTGCAGGCCCACTAAGCTGTAGGGCAGAGGAGCAGGTCACCTGTGCTAGCAAAGTGCTCTGTCACCCTGAGGAGTCCCAGCCTGGATCTCTGCAGACAGATTAGACTGGACTACAACCCTGCAATCTTACAAGGGAGCTACTGGCAACCTAAGAGTAAATACCAGTGTTTTTACAGACAGGAGGGAATTCAGCAGGTTTGAAGAATGAGGAGAAACAGAAGATAGTCCAGACCTTAGCTACAACCCAAGGCAAAACCAGAGCACTCTCTAAGCAGATTTTCTATACTGCTGTACCCTCCATTGATTTGTTTGTCAAAGAGCTAAAGCCCAAAGAACCTCCTCTGCACCATCCCCAACCACAGCTACGGCAGCACCAGCGCCGCAGCGTGTCCTCAGCCCTGGGTCAACTTCCTCACAAGACCCACAATTTGCATGACACCAGTCATGTTACTGCCAGAACACAGTTCATGCAAACATAAAGCTCTCACCTTTTATTGACTCAAGTTATTTACTAAAAATAATCGTCAGTACAAGACTACAGAGGATTATTTCTATGAAATGGGATTAGGTCTATATAGTCCTGATATTTTGTGTCTCTGTGACTGACACTTGTTTCCAGTTACACAGAACAGTTACACTGGTACAGTTTAAACCTCTACAGCTATATTAGAATTACTTCTTGTGGTCATTGTGATTCCAGAATAATGGGGCTTTATGTTTTATTTATCTACTTCCAACTACTACACATGCTAAACAAGCAAACTAACCACAAAGGCTTCTGTCAGCAAAACGGTGCTCAGACACAGGGCAACGTCCACATTTCTGCCTTATTTTCTTTGCCTGCTGTTGATGCTTGAACCCCTTGGCTTGGGCAGATGCCCCTTGCCACGCACTGCACCATGCAGCTCTTCCCCGGCTTGGGAGGGAAGCCCTGCCCAGGAGGGAGCCCCTGCTCTGCACAGCAGCAGGGCCCCTGCTCACTGCTCTTCACCCTCTCGGCAGCCCTCCCTGCACCACCAAATGTCCTGCTCCACAAGCTGCCCCGTCAGAGCAGCAAAGGCAACAGTTTCTACGAGCACCAAACACATGCCAGAACTCAAGGTGGAGCTAAGGTGGGACTCATTACCTGTTCAGATCCAGACTGGAGCTCATCTGC
>JAVCKT010012416.1:0-11992 GCA_032273925.1 Rhynchotus rufescens | reverse complement strand
GCCACATGCTCTAGGTGTGCCTACTTGAGCAGGAAGGTTGGACTAGATGATCTCTAGAGGTCCCTTCCAACCTTGAATATTCTGTAATATCTACAGTAAATAAAGTGGAAGAAATATATTAATAGGTAACAGATCCTGTTCCTCCATTCTCTTACCTAATTCACTGTGTAGTTTGTACTATGTAGCTTCATGTCATTTTGAGGTTTGGGATGTGTTCTATACCGTTACTGTTAGGAATTAATGGAAAAAAATGTGCAATGATGTAAAACTTGTAGTCATCCCAGATAGTAGGGAGATAAAATCAAAGTTTTGTGATTTTTATTGTAAAAGTTTTACAGTTAAGATTCTGATACGAATGTTCATCTAAGTTTTTGGTTGCATTTGAAAAAGTGCATTGCAAATGTAGACAGCTGGGATTAGTATTGCCTGTCAGGGCACTGTGAGGGCTGTTGGCTTCTGAAGGATCCAAGTGTTCGGAGGGCTGCTAGACTGGCAGGACAGGGACCTCAGCAGCCCGGATTCTGCTGACTGGCCCCAAGTGAGAGGCTGAGCAGGCCATTGGCCAGCTCTTTTTAAGGATATTCCAAACAACATAACTGCCTGTCAAATCATGTTATTAACTTGGTATTGTGAGTGCAACAGTTAGGACCTTCTTAATGTTGTACATATAATGTCGCATTTGTAATTGGTATGTGGGAGTGGTGAGGCTTAGGGTATAGAGATACTGCTACACTAGAAACACCTCATTTAAGAATGCGGATGCATAAGTGTCTGCAGCGTGAATGTGCATAGAGACATTCTGATTGGTTCTGTAGCTTTCTACTTAAGCTGCTTTATTTTTTTTTCCATGCTTCTATTACATAGCTTCTCCCATACTATCCCACTGTAGACATTCCAACCCTCTTTCCAAAATCAATAACCCATGTTTCTAGAATTGTTAACTTCTTTTGAAGGGAGAAGCTGAGGAGCATGGTCACATAAAGACATTTTTGTTCCTTTCTTACTCCTCTTCTTCCTGCCTGATTGTAGGCTTCTCTCTCTTTTTCAGCAGCAGAGAAAGGGAAAAAGTGAGGCTTTTTATCTTCATTCCCTGACCGTCAGTTGAAATAGAGATTTTTTGACTGAGGGCCAAAAGCCTGTATAACCTGCAATGCAGAGGTCTGGGAACACTGCTGTAGAGTACACAGTTTGGTAAGTTTCTTTGCAAAAGAGAGCTTTTCTTTTAGTAGGGTCCTCTTGAGTATCATACTAGAAAAAGTGGAATCATGAGGTATTGGAGAAGAATCAAAGCACCAAAAGAACTAGGCAATAGGCTCAGATAGTTAAAGATGAGAGAAGTGCTTTGGGAGAATTGATCAAGAGACTAAAATAATTTTCCTTCCTGCAAGAGGAGATTTCTTTAGTGAAAGATGAGACATACCTGTATTGTTTTTTTTTTTTTTTTTCTTTTAATATTGAAGATCTCCAAAAGTAATTATGTATTTCTGGTAATGTTCATCTTTCTGTTATTGTTATCTACAGCATCTCTGTTTGATTAACTGATCAGTAACAAGTCAGCAATTCAGATTTTAGATACTGTTAGTTTTTTCTGTGGATGGTACTAAAATCTTCTATACATCAGTCTTTTCACCCAGGAAAGCCTACTGCACAGGACAGAACACAACTGAATGTTTATTGTATTAAGAGTATGAAGTAGTTCACAGCGAAAGATAGACCTTTTTGTTCAATTGACGTGTCTTTAATGATTATGTCCTTTCTCTGATTGTCATCTGCTATTGCCTTTCACAGAATTACAGAATGGTTAAGGTTGGAAGGGACTCCTAGAGATCATCTAGTCCAATCTCCCTGTTTCAGCAGGGATACCTTGAGCACAAGGCACAGGGTGGCATCCATGCGGGTTTGGGAGACCTCCAGAAAAGAAGACTCCACAACCTCCCTGGGCAGGAGGAGGTTTCCTTTCCTCCCCTTTCTATTACTTCACTTTTAAAAATGGGTTTTTAGAGTTAGGGAAATACTGTGAAACCTCTTGATGTCTCCCTTCTTTTAGCTTCACAGATATAATCCTGGATTAAATGCAAATAATCATGCAAAGAGTAATGCTAGTGCAGAGCAATTACTTTAAATGTTCCATTCACTAGAACAACTCCACAAACTACACTAATACTGCAAATATAGTGCTTTATAATGTGCCAAGTTTTAAAACAGTAACTTGTTTGATATATAGATATATATGGATTAATTTTAATAAAATGATGAAATGGCCCGTGTGTTCTACTTACTGTCCTGGATTCTTTCAAAATAAGATTTAGTGTTTGTTGGCCTTGTGCTGATCTACTGTGTAGAGATGAATTACACTTACTCTGATAGAAACTAATAGAGCTTCTGTGTGCCACTTTCCAGAGGTTGAGAGTGTGTGTCAGAGGAAGAAACACTCTTTGTATCTCCTTTATACTTCTGTGTTTATCTGGTACCTGCTACCAAACAGTGCTTGGAAGATGGTGATTAGTGAACCTGTGCAAGTGTCTTCCCACAGTATTTGTATTGCTATGTACAGTAACTATCTCTTGCTTTGTTTGGATGGTTTGTATTATGACATTTTGGTATGGATTTTGGATCATATGGAGAATGGGTACAGAAAGATACTGATGGAATATTTTTTTATATGTGTTTTCCTAAACAGACTGTGGGTTAAATGAATTCATTCTGTTAAAGTAAATGCTATTATATAAATCTAATCTGAATATATGAATTTGATCATAGATATGTGATTATATGCAGCATAAAATCAACATGTTAGATACACCTGATTCTATATATAATACCGAATATGATCTGTATAAATATGTGGAGAATTAAATATATATATATAAACAGAGAATAGATACATCATATTGTAATATGGGATCTTCACTTACTGTAAACCCAAGTACAGAAACAAAATAACAGTACTTTTTAGTTTGTGTGTTAAGCCTATGCATAGTATACTTATATTTGAGTAGTTTTTTGCATTTGAGATCACAGTCCTGATACAATCAGAAATAGAAGTGTGGAGTTTAGAATTTCAGTAGCTGAGAGTTTAAGTAGGTGTTTGACAGATCTTTTTAGTGAAACCAGGGAAATACTGTTACTTTCTAAACAGAATTCTTATTCTGATTTTGTAAGCTGTTTCTGGAAGATTTTGGAGGGATCATTTCATTGTATTTCTGCATAACATGAAACTCTAAACTGACAACAGAGTTATGTTTAAGAAGTTTTTAATAATTGCTTGTTGGTGTGTATTTGTAGTCCTAATTTTTGCATTTTGTGTTCATAGTTTCTTTATCTCCATTCTGTTGTTTTCATGGCACCAAGAAATATGGAGAGAATGGAGGAAACCTTGAAAACTTTCAAAATCACTAGGATATCTTAACAGCTCTTTTTTAGACACTGGTATATGGGCTGATAATGTAGTGACAAATTACTTCCTTTTTTCTTCCTTTGGCACAATATCCAGATTTTTTTTTTCTTTCTACAGTCACTTCTCCATATCTTTCTTACTTAAAAAATACAGAGTAATTTAATAAAATGTCTGTCTCCCATATTAACTTCTGATTTACTGATGTCCAGTAATTTCTAATACTTCCCACTTCTATTCAGGTTGCTAGTTTTCCTCTTTATGGTGAATATTTTATATTTTTTTGCGTCTGAGTTTGGGGGCACAAAGCAATAGAAGTAAATTATCAAAGTTTTATTTTTCCCCTCTCCTCTCTTATTTTAACAACTAGAGTACACAGTTTTGATATTTCAATTTTTAAAGTTTTAGAAGGTTATGTAACTCCCCTTTAATCTAAAGGTGCTTTCATCTAAATCATGCCCTTCTGAGCATGATGATTTTTGTTTCCTAAGTAGACTCAATAATAATGCAGTGTGTTTTCTAAACTGCAGATACCTGTAGGTGCTATGGATTTCAGCAAGACTGGTATATTGTACATCAAATCATCATGCTGTGACAGTTTATGCAGTCAAAAAAAAAAAAAAGCCACTTTTTTACTGTTTATTTGCCAAAGACTTCCAATTTACATGGATTTTAATAGATACTAAAATCTAACCTAATGCTAATTGCAGGCTTAGCAAGTAATGAAATAATTCACATTAGTCACACTTGCCATTAAAGTTCCTCAGTTTTTGTTAGAAGGTAGCTGTGTAATATGCATGTTGCAGAGCAAGCAAGCTGAGTAGAAGCATTTGCACTCTTGGCCCTTTCTAATGCTCAGTTCAACCAATGCTGACTTTTTTTTTTTTTTTCTTCTTCGCCCTTAGACCATAGGCAGGAAAAAGATGCTTTATGCTTTTTACTTCTGTGAGACTAAGTCAAACACCTGTATGATACGACAGCTTTGCTGTGAAATGAACGGTGTCCGATCATACCTGTCATTTGGAGGTGGAGGCACGCGCTGCTGAAAGATTTTATTCAATTTAATCTGTGACTAACTTTGTATTCAGAACTCCTTTGTTAGTGTATTAGCACTGTCACCTCAGAGCTAAAAGACTCTTATTTTTAACACTCAGGATTACCAGCCAATATTATCCTTATAGGAAACAGTAGTTTTCATGATGAGTTTTTATACTGTCATGATGACATTTTATACTGTGTGCTGTTAGGACTACATGTTGAGGAATATAACCAATGTGACCGTAAATACCTGTGTTTTAGGCATATCAGTTGAAGATCTAAAGGAGATAAGTTTATAGAGATAATATCTTAGATGAGGGAGGAGACAAGGCTTTTGAGTACAGAAGTGATCATACAGAAAGTTGGATCTTAGGGAATGTAGCGTGCCCACCTTGTTCTCTTTTATTGTCACGTTAGTGGCTCAGATTGCCTACAAAGAGTCCAGGTTTTGAAATAAAGTTTCAAGTCAAGAAAAATGATTTTTAGATTCCAAACATGCATTGATGTGAGTGATTTTGTGTTATTTTATGATAGATATTTTAAATATATTATTTTAAATATAGTAATATAAAAGTAGTAAATTATGTATTTTCGTTAATGTACCACAGAGATACCAATGTGCTTGCCTGCCTGGATGGGAAGGAACGTTCTGTGAATATGAATCAAATGAATGTATTTCAGAGCCTTGTAAAAATAATGGCACCTGCACAGATCTTTTCAACAGCTATCGGTAAGAGTTTCATCTTCTCACTGTGTGATCATGTTCCAGCAATGACAGACTTGTGCATCCGATTATTATTGGTGAGTGCTGTGTTGCTGCACAAAGAGGAACAAACAATCTCTACTGTGAATGCACATCTATTTGAAGACAGCAACGATAACAAATTGTAGATGGAAAATTAAACAAACACGTCCATTCAAAGCACTTAGCAAGTGATCTAATTTAGGCCTGCATTTTATCAAAGAAATTACACGTTTTCTTTCTGTCATATATATGTCCTGCAAGCAAGGGAATGCTTTGAGTAAAAGTAATAGATCAAGTCGTGCAGTCTTAGATTAAGAAATTGTATCATTGCTGCCACCTTGTGGTGTAAAATGAAGGCAAAACAGTAATTTACCTAAAATTTACGACTACACTGGGAGAAAGCCTGAGGATTTGACACTGTTTACAGCCATACTGTGAGAGAGCCTGAGGATTTGACACTAACAATATTACTTCTAACTCAAACACCAATCTTTTTTCCATTCATGCATACAAGATTAAAAAGTGATTTTGTTTAGCATTATAAGGGTAAGGACTACTTAAGCAATCTTGAAATCAGTTTTTGCTGTTTGTAATTGCAGCCAATGTTCACCTATATTATGATGTCAATATTAGGATAGTCATTTTTATGTGAATGTAGACTCTACTAGGTACTGATGTAGGAGCTTAAACCACACAGTGTAATCAACTGACTGTACTCAGTTTAGTTGTTGCCCACTGAGTATATTTCTGATAATATAGTCATTAAACAGAAAGAAAACCTATCACAGTTGAAAATAGACAAGTAATTCCCCAGCTACCAAAGGTAAATTTAACTGTCCCATGTTTAATTTAACTTAAATACTTTACCTCATCCTAGAGCTGCATTTTTACAGAGTATTAGAGGTACTGTTTTAGTATATGATTTTAATTGTTTTTTTTTTTCACTTACATGTACTGGCATATGAAAAATATATTTCTTAAGACTGTTATTACTTTGTGTAGCTTGTGATTTCATAGCTCGTATTTTTGTGTTCTTTGTAGACTAGTAACCATTTTGTAACTACATAGTTTATATGTCTCATTAGCTGATACCTCATAGCAGCTTATATTCTTATGTGCTACAGTGGATTGTATAGCCAAATGTGCAGTTGCACCATCCTTAAGAAAAAATCTGGGTGTTTGAATATTCTGCAATGAGGTATAAAGCTGTCAAATGACATCTCACTTATTCTTTCCAGATACTTTCTGCAATATGCCTAATGCTTTCAGAGGCTAACATGGCTCTGTCAAGCTTTCCTCATAGGTAACTACAAGAGAACAAAGTAAAGCACTCCCTGTTGCACAAAAGAGAAAAAAAAAAAAAAAGTTTATTTTCTGAATTGAGCAAACACTGAACAGGTACAGCAGATGTTTGAAGGAGAATTACTTTGAACTGTAAGCACCAAACACATTTTTCCTCAGAACTGTCCTATTTGACCTAGCAGAACAGAAAAATTAGGCATATTGTTGAATTACAGTATGCAAGGGTCATGATAAGCCAAGCAGAAACAGCTCTTTTAGAGATAGTTAGAGTTGTTGCATCTGGGAAGCTGAGATTTAGAAGCCATAATGAACGTAAGCCTGGACTGATTTTGTTACATAGCAATTTCACAGAATCACAGAATATTCAAGGTTGGAAGGGACCTCTAGAGATCATCAAGTCCAACCTTCCTGCTCAAGCAGGCACACCTAAAGCATGTGGCACAGGGACACATACATGTGGCACAATTTCATTTCAATCATTAGAGTTGCCCTAGTTTACACTAGAAGATACTAAAAGACATTCTTCTATTTAGTATTGGAAAGTTGTTCCCCCATTAGCTTTTTAGGACTTTTTCTTAGAAACGACAGCAGCAAAACAAAAAGTTCAGTCTTGGGGTATCTGGGCAGTGCCAGTGTGTGGTATCTGATCCTGAGGCCACTTAGCTGTGTCTACAAAGGTTAAATTACTTACCTTCCAAGACAGGCTAACTCTGTCTTAAATGCCTAATAGGAAAGATCCTTGGCTTCTGTTGAATTGTGCCTAGGAAGTGTTACGGATGAGCACTAGAAATTGCTCTGAGAACGTAACACTACTAGATAATGCAATTGCTTGACCTGTGTGTGTGTTCTTGCAGTGTTTGTTTTCCTGGTGAAGGTGTAGCTGCTGGTGATGGCTCTGCAGAATTGTGTAAATTTAGGTGCAGGGGGGCACCCTACTGTTAGTGCTCATCACCTCTTACTGGTTAGGAAATGCTTGGCCTGTCCTCTGTGGAAATTAATGGGATGGATGGATGATATAGCTTTCCTTCATGCCTTTGATAATACATATTTACATCATCAAAGTATTTTTAAATCCATCTGAAAGGTACAGTTCCTGAAAACCTAAAGTATTTTGTGCAGCGGCACATAAAATCTATCATAGAGAAAAAAGAATAAATACAATGCAAAATAATTCACAAAATAAAACTTCTATTCCAAGTTTCAAATCTGATAATGAGAAGAATAATTCAAACCATTATTGTTAGTTAGAAATTCCCCTAATAAGTTCATCATGTACCTGGCACTGTTCGTTTTTTGAACCTTGCTGTCAAAACTAGTGGATCAACAAGTCCCCCAAGACTGAAAGCTTTTCTTTGTGGATTCCTGCTTCGTTCCAGCTTATTCTTCTTCAACTTATTCGTGTTCTCTTTTTCCCTGCTGCCTTTTCCTAAACCCTAAATGGGTTTAGAAGCTTTTCATGCATTTGCTTCCAGTGCGCTGTGTTCCTTGCTAATTCTCACTACAGCATAAACACTCAAATTATGTCTCTGAACATAAATATACAGATGCATCTGTTGTCAGCTACAGTCCCTGCTTGTACTGTGTCCTTTTGTGCTCCGCTTTTTGTGATATTTCTGAGATTCTTCCCTAATAACATGAAACCCTAATTAAAGCCGTTGGGTCTCCTTTGCTATTACCAGCTTACAGAGAAACTTTTAAGTGAAAGTCTCTTCAACTCTTATCACAAAATAATAGCAGTGTTTTCTAGGTGAACTGGTATTTCTGATGAGGTTCAGTTGTTTCAAACTTGACTCTAATCCATATGACAGGGAAGTCTGGAAAGCTATGCAAGTGTCTTTCCATGAGGCTCACTTTTTGCCGTTTGTCAAGAGAACTTGCATTTTAAAATCTAGCTAAAATACTGAGTTATGTTTTGTAATGTATTTATTTCCAATGTACTCTGTCCCTCTAATTCTCACATTTTACTGCATTTCATTTCACAACTCATACGTGCATTTTTTTCTTCATACGTGCATTATTTCGGGTCTCCTGGACATAGTATGCGAGAACTAAAGGCATTTTTTTCTATGCTGAGAAGGGCAGTCAGGTTATTCCTAAGTTATGAATGTGTAAATATCTCAAAGATACAGAAGCTTGCATATTTGTGCATTATATTTCTAAGATACATTTATGAATCTTAAATTATCAAGGAATTATAGAGTAAATTCTGGAATGCTTGTAATTAGAATGCTGAGTTCAGTCTCTCCTGTTTTTACTGGTGCTCCTTTAAACTATTGCTGATTCCTGTCTTTTTTGTTTTTTTTCCCCACCCAGCAGCAGTCAACAGCTTTTCCCACAGATGGGGATCAGCCTGGCATTTAATGGTCCCAGATGCCAAACTCTGGAATGCTTTTTTGCAAGCTGCATCTGGCTTCCTCGCTGGCATTTCTTTGGAGTTCTTTGGCCAGCTCTTCCTCTGTTGCTGCAGAGGAACCATTTGGCTGTTGTGCATCTGATGAGTCTTTGTGCTGAACTTGTAATTTTTCATCTTGGTACCAAATTATGTGTGAGCCTCTTACTTGAACCATCTTCAGAAGATTTATTGAGTCAGTCAAGAGATTTACTAATGACTTACCTAAAGGAAATTTATGAAAGGCCAAGCAAGTGTGTCCTCCAAAGTGGCAAAAGTGCTATCATTTTAATCACTGCTAGCAGTTGGGAATGTGTAGTGTGATACTTGTCACATGGCAGTGTGTGAAACCAGCTTTAGAATTTTGACTGCCTTAGGCAAGAAACAAAATATTGCTGTGCCTTCTTGGTAGCAATATACTAAACAGTCAACATTTAGCAAAACATCTTGCTGCCCCTGCGGTGCATTTTGGCCATTATTCAACAGTTTTTGGAAAATGTAGAAACACTTTTATTCAAAACCCCAGTGAACCATGAAATTCAAAACAACAAACAGTAGATACCTGGAACAGACCTCCCACATATCACTCATCAGCTTTTCCTTCGTGAATGATAGATATAATCCTCATGATATATTTATTCATTGAGTGATGATCATTGAGTATATTTTGGAATTCCTATACCTAAAAAGACATAAAAAGATCAATTGATGAGCACAGGCTAAGAGAGGGGTGTGCAGACTGGTTTCTAATACAGTGATGTACCTCAGGCATAACTTTAAGGGAGCATGAGAATGCATATGGTTATCAAATACATACATTTTTAGGGCCATTGGAAAAAAATACAACAACTTTTCAAAGTATATGAGGTGTCAAATGCCTAAGTGCAACTGAGACAGCCAGAAAATGTGTCAACTCATGGAACAGTTTCTGGACTGTGTTTTGAGATATGCTGCGTATTCTGTGAACTTCTAGGATTATTAGCTACTGGGGGCTGTTGAAAGAACTTTAGACTTAGAAAGCGTCTGCTGCTGGCAGGGGAGGAGAGCTGTCCTGGCTACTTGCTGAGGACACCTTGACTGCTAGCAAACTTAACAGCTTCACATAAGCTCTGTACTCAAATCCCCAATCAAAAGTTCCTTTGAGCTTTTTGTTCCAGCTGTCTCCTCATTAAGGAGTGTCCAGTAGCTGTTCAGTAGGTGCTGGTAAGGGCTTATGTAGCTGCCAGGCTTAGAACACAGCTGGCAAAGGTTAGAAGCTTTGCTGAGGGTTCGTGTGCTCAGCCCTGGTGGTGAGATGCTGCTGGACAGGCACAGACCCATCTACAGGAGCATAGGCACATTAGAGACCTCAACCTAGAATGAACTCCTGAGGAAGGACAGATCACTGCAGGCCTGGAGCTGCAGAGATCCTTGGAGCCTCTCACTGAATCTGAGGCCTGAAGATACTCTGTCCTTGCCTTCAGGAGGTGTGTGCTGGTGGAGGATCTCTGTTGCCAAGTGAAGAAGCTTGGGAGGCAGCCAGCAGACTCTGTAGTATCAGAGATGATAAAGAGATCAAGTCGTCTCAAAAACTACAGATACAAGAGCTTGAGCTCTGAACTGTGTACTGGAAGAGGAGTAAGCAGTGGGTATGCTTCTCGATTTGGGAAGTAGGGACACTTGGGAAGATTTGTGACTTTTGGCAACTGGAGAATGTCTGTTGTTTCACCTACTGATGTGCAGCTACCGTGGCAGAAGAGGAGGGGTTAGGAAACATCGAAGTGAGCTTAACAGGTGGAGTGAGGGACAGAGGCACTTCTCTGCTGACCTAACCGTCTTGCTATCTACAGAGGATCGCTGCTTACCAGAGGCTCAGATCTAGCACTGTGTGGCAAAAATGTCAGTGAAAATGAGCATATGAAGTAGTACAGGGTGACATGGACAGGAAAAAGATGAAAATGAGCAAAACAGTTGCAGCCCACTGCAGCTGTATGCACAGAAATAAGTAAGTGCCAAGAGGAGGAAGATCTCATCAATCAGCGTGACGGGGTACCGTGGGAAGTGTCTACACTGACAACGAGCAGAAGGAACAAGCGAGGGGTCAGAGCCGGGCATACAATTGCAGGGCTAGACATCTCACTCACTGGGATCGCAGAGGTGGGGATACCCTGCATGACTGGAGTGTTACAGTGGATGGATGCAGGCTCTTTTGGGCCTGGCTGGGATGGTGAGGGCAGGGATTTGCTCTTTATGTGAGAGAGCAGCAGGGATCCCTGGAGCTCTGCCTGAGGATGGATCATGAGCCAGTTGGGTGTTTATGGGTCAGGACTAGCAGGCAAACCAGTAGCAAAGATGCAGTAGTGGATATCTGCCATAGACCACCTGATGAGGAAAAAGTAGCTGAGGCCTTTTTCAAACAAGCAGAAGCTGCCTCACATCCACAGGCTCTGGTCTGAAGTGGGGACTCTGCGCACTGAGATCTGCTGCAGAGACAGCACGACAGGCTACAAGCAATCCAAGAGGTCCTGATCCAAGAGGTTCCTGAATGACATCAGTGAGTGCTCCCTGAAAGAGGAGGCCAAGGAATCATGAGAGTTCTGTTCAGTCGCATACTTCAGAAGAAAGGAAGGTTGAGGTTGGAAGGCACCTCTAGAGATGATCTAGTCAAACCCCCTTGCTCAAGCAGAGACACCTAGAGAATGTGCCACAGGGTGGCATCCAGGTGGCTTTGGAAAACCTCCAGAGAAGGAAATTCCACAACCTCCTTGGGCAGCCTGTTCCAGGGCTCTGCACCTTCACAGTCAAGAGTTCTTCCTCACATGGAGATGGAACTGCCTGCGTTTCAACTTATACCCGTTTTCCCTAGTCCTGTCACTGGCCACCAATGAGAAGAGTTTGTCCCCTTCCTCCCTACATTCTCCCCTCAGGTACTTACGCATTATTGATCAGATCCTCTCTCAGTCTTCTCTAGGCTAAACAACCGTAGCTCGCTTCATCTTTCCTTGTACGAGAGATGTTCCAGTCCCTTAATCATCTTCGTTGCCTTCCACTGGACCCTCTCTAGAAGCTGCATGTCCGTCTTATACTGGGGAGCCCAGAACTGCACACAGTACTCAGGTGTGGCCTCACTAGAGCTGAGCAGACG
>JAVCKT010012412.1:0-23128 GCA_032273925.1 Rhynchotus rufescens | reverse complement strand
TTGCATTGTTTAAAAAAAAAAAAAAAAAAAAAAAAAAAAAAAAAAAACCCAAATCAAAACAACAACAAAACACCCTTTTTAAAGCTCTTGGTCAGAATAGGATAGATTTTCTTCATAGAAATAACTGAATTGCAGTAGCTCCTATGTGCAAATCTGCATAACGAGGTAGGCTCTTGCCACAGTGAGTGACATAACTTTTAGGAGATGCTGTAGAGCCAAAGAGAACTGTTCCTTGTAAAGGAGACACTGAACTACTCTGAGAAGCACTAAATGAATTATTTGTATCTCTCTTTTCCTCTCATATGATACTTGCATTCAGCTTCTCTATAATCTCTTAAGAGCATCACCTGGATGTCCTGCTCTCCTGCCCCATGCACAACAGCCCTCAGTGCTGTTGTGGGCACTGGGCAGGGATCTTATGCCACTAGAGATGCTCCTGACTGCCCTTGTTGCTCAGAGGGAAGTGCTTTATTGAGAAAGTAAGTTCTCCTTTAACCTTTGCTTTGTGGGAGTCCATCAGTTCCTTTCATGATGATCTTCCTGGGACAGGACTGCTTCTTCTGGAATGGATCAACCAAAGAAGTGTTAGTGCTAAAAGACTATGTGTGTGTTATAACTAGTCCTTTGAGAACTGAGTTTTGTTCTCAAATCATTCAATTAAAGTTCTAGATGGAAATATTTGGGGAGCCCTAGATAGAATTCAGTTAATTCAGAAGAATTTTGCCACCTCCTCCCAGACAGCAAGTGGATCCTTCTATAGTTTCAATGCCTGCAGCTTTTGAGGTACACTTTGAGTGCCCAGATCAGAACAGCTCTTCCAGACAGCAGTCAAAATAACCATGTGTGATATGTCATGAGAGATGCTGGATGAAATATTCCTTGGAGATTTCCAAACAAGAAGGTGGAATATGTGCAGGGGATGATCAGAGCTGTCCCTGCATTTTTTCTTTTTTTTTTCTGCATAGGCAACATTCATAATATTTGCTGTCTTGATTTCATCTTAAAATGTTAAGACCTTATCTGGGGCAATAGAAACTTAGTTTTTGTTAATGGGATAAAATAAAAAGGATATTCATGGCTTTTTGCTGTGTTCAGGCTGCTGCTCACAGCATCTTCTACCTTTTAAAAACTCTCAGAACAAGACTTTGCATGGTTTACAAAGCAATTCTTGGAGATTATCCAAGAAATAACACAGAGTCCTGAAAGAATAGTTGACCAGATCCAGAATTTGTCATACGACTCAGGGATGGTTCCTCATGTCTTTGAACATGGAATTCCTCTCCTTTTTTTGGAGCTTTTATGATTTACTTAAGGACTTACTATCCACTGCTGTTGCTACCTGCAAGATCTTACTATTTCGGTCATCCATAGGTCAGCCTGAACAGAGAGACTAGGCACAGCTATAGCTGTATTAGAGTGTAAAAGGTCCATAAAAGATCCATCTCCCAAAGAGAGATCTCTCCATAGAGATGGATCTGCTGAAAAGAAAACATCTCAAACACAGGGATGGAAAGAAAAGAAAACAATAGAGGTGACAGTGAAGAAAAATGAATGAAGGCAGTTAGAACTTTATAATAATAAAGCAAGCTTCCTGAAAGGTGACATTTGGAGTTGCTGACTCTTCAATTTGTCCTTGCTGCATTCGTGATATTATATAGTAATCCAACAAAAATGCAGTTCTGAAAATGTCAGAACAAGCTGCCCCAAGTTTGCAAAGATGATATCCTGGACTTCACTGCTGAGAACAGAGAGCAAAAAGCAACTGAGAAGAAGGCATAGAAAGAGCTCTGCAAATCTTCCTCGCGCAGGTAGCAATTCTTATTCACCAACTTCTTACTATTCTCACAGATTTCTCAGCTAGCCCACTTGTATTGGCCAACCTAACACATTCTGTATGAGTTCCCACCTTACTGTTACCTTCAGGGTACCTTGGTGGACTGAAAAAAGCCCAGGTCTCTCACTGTCAGGAGTGCTGTGGTACTGATGATGCTATGTTGCAGCGTCTGTAGGAATGACTGAGGTCCCATTAAAATGGGTACTAGAGCACTGCACAAGGATGCAAAGGAGAGAGAGACTTCAAAGCTTTGGAGTGTGCAAAGTGAGCCGTCAGCTGCCTGGGTTACTGCTGCTGCTCCATGTCTTAGCAGACACCGGATGGAGCTAGCTGTGATACTTAGCTGAGACAAAAAAGCTGCCTAAAATGAGCAGGAAAACCTCATCATCACACCAACCTGTGTGATGGAGTAAGAAAAGAGAATGAAAGGCTCCAGGCTGCAAGGATCTTGTCCCTCAGCGCACTGTAGACCTTTCCTATTGACTCTCTTCAAGCCTTCAGGGACATCAGTGTCTCACAAGGCATCTATTCTGTTGTCTCCATTTTATCTTTCCTAATATTGTTGATTCACATAGGCAAAGGTTTTCCTTAGGCCCTATCACTATGCTTTATTTTTTCAAAACAACTGTAAGACAGGATTATAGGGCTTCTCCAGTCTTTTTCACAAATGCACAATGTACATTAAGAAACAAGTCTGAAGAAGCCCATACTTCCAGTAGTGCACAGGCAAAATAAATGCTGCATTGGCCTGAAAGACAGGCCCGATTATTTCAACTGCAGCTGAATTAATGGGGAACTCAAGAGTTCAGCAGATAAGCAGACAGGTAATAATCAACAGAAGTGATGATTGCAATTCTTCAAAGGACAATGCAAAGACACCTGAGATATTGCATGGTGAAAGATATGTAGGACAGAAAATATCTAAATATAGCTTCTCCAAGTATGTAGGATGAACAGATCTGACAATGACTACAACGTTAGTGCATGTTCAGTGCATGGATAAAATCATTAACTAAATTAAAAGAGTATTATTACCCATGATGAACGATAATAGCCATTCTGAATGCTTAATTTAATATGTAAAGAACTGATAGAGTATTCCTAAGGAAAAGCCTTAGCTTAGTTTCTTTGGATTTAAGCTGCTCTAAAGTTGGATCACACTATGCACTCTCTCCTCATCGACACACTGACTGATTAAGGGTCTTGCTGAAGATGACCTGGGTGTTACAATAGATGCTAGAGTATAAGTCAGCAATGTGCTTTTACCATAATTAAAGCAAACTGCACTTTGGGCTGTGTTAGAAGAAGTGTGGCCACTAGGATGCTGGAATGTGTTATGCCCCTTTACTTTGTACTGGGGAGAGAGCACTCCTGGTATAAGGCAGATACAAAGAAACTGGAGAGGAAATGCTGGAGGCCAGATTTTTAGAGCACATGTCCTACAAATAGATATTGAGGTGCTAGGATGGTTGCACTGAGCAAAGAGAGTGTGTAGGGGTGATCTAATAGAAGTGTACAACAACTTGAAGTAGAATTAAAGAGATAATGGAGCCAAATTCCTTCTCTGATTAAAGGATCTGAAGTCTAGATGACCCATGGACTGTGAGTGCCAGTATGGTGATATAACAGCTGAGGTTTGGCTGAAGTCCTCTTTGTGTGAACACATTTGAGTCATTTGATGGCTAGTCCCATCATCTAAACTTCAAGTGGCTCTGTTCCATGCCTCTGAGTGAACTGCTCAATCACCTTCTGCTACTGCTTATAGGGAATTCCTTGAGCTGCAAACATTTTTTTCTACCTCCTTCCCTGTTCTGACCTTAGCACAGTGTGACCAGCAGTGGATCTCCCCTAACTGTCTGTGACAGCTCAAAGATAGGCTCTGAGATGCCTAGTCTTCTGCCTTTTTGCAGAGAAGCAGCAAAGTAAAATAACAAATAAGAAGAGTGATTGGGAAAAAAGGAAAGAAACCATCATGTGCAGAAGAGCAGCAGCAACAGTGGGAGGGCATCACAAGAAGGTCAGAGGGCCAAATGTTGAAATGGGGGTTGACAGCCTGTGGTCCTAAGGTTCCCACACCAGACATCTGGCTGGGTTATGTAAAGCACTGGGGGTTCCTGAGGCTTCCCTGAGTATGTTTTGCACCAGAAAAATCTCCGTAGGGTTTCTCTGCATGTAATCGGGATGCTGCTTGCTCCTTCTCCCTGCCAGCAGCCTGGGGAGGCAGTCAGTGGTGACAGCCATCCTCTTCGGATGGGAGCTCGTTCTGCTCCAGGTGTTCAGTGTGGCATTACAGCTCCTGTCAGACCACAGGTCTCAATGTCGGAAATTAGAGACCCGCAGGGAAGAAGCTATAGACGGGCAGTGTAAACACTGCCATGACTCCTCCTTTTCCTAGAAACCATTCCCGATGGCCAGTGGAGGGGCTGTAACTCCAGGCAGCAGAGCACTGTATAATGTACAGGTTTCTTTTAGCATGCTAATATATTTCTTCATTCTCCAGAAGCTTGTTCTGCAGCTTGTGAATATGGCTTGCCAGTAGTGAGTAATTTATGTATTTATTATGCCCTATGGCAGTGCTGTTTTACTAAAGCTGTCCCTTTTTTATGTTGCTCTTTTATCCCTCTGGGAATGGGGCTTATATTTCTTTAAAGAAAGCAGAATTATTTCATATTTCTTAAATGGGATTTTAAGTGGTGTAATGCAGATGAAGGGGAGCATAGCAACCCACTGTTTTGTATCTTATATTAAAAAAACATGTTTCTCAGGAAGGCATGTAGTGGTGATTTTTCTCACAGACTTTCCACAGAAAGTGCTAGCTGTTAAAGGACTTTTCTGCATGTCTATAACCAATTCAAAGCACATTTTTCCTACATAGTTCTGCTCTGTACTGAAGAGGAAGGTTTTTATGAAACATCTTTTGTGTGTCCAGATGGCTTCTCTAGGTGCTAAACTAAACTTAAGAAGATGCCGAAATTGCTTTAGATAAAAAAAGGAGTGAGATGGGAGCAAGGATGCTCGCAGACATTAATTCTGGGAAAGTTACAGAGAAAATCAGATTCATCTTAAAATTAAACTCGTATCACCCCTGGTAACTCAGCAGCCTGGCTCCACTCCTCCTCAGGCTTTAAGCCTTCCCCTTGGCAATTGCAGGAATATACAAAGAATAGTCCAGGAATTTTGTTGCTGTTTTGTTTATAACGCCTATGTAATGAATGCAGATTACTTTGTAGATATAACTAAAATTGCTGCTGCAGAGCAACAGAGCAAAGAGAAACAGTTTTTATGAAGTGACATGACAGGCTCAGGGTGCTGCAGTGATCCGAGTCCTAGAGCCCCTTCTGCCTTCCAGCGTTGGCCGTGTAGGGCAGCTTGGCTCCTCTCCCAGCAAGGGGTCTCCTCACAGCTCTCACTGGTCTCTTAGGGTTTCACTGGTGCCAGCTTCGTGGGAACAGGAACAGGGACTTCTGATCTCTCCTGGGCTGAGATAGGAGTGCATCAGGATGCTCCTCTATGAGGAACAGGGTTTGCAAACATGAAGTTTCTTCCCATTTTCTGAATAAGACCTTGCCTACTTTTTCCTGAATTTGTGTTCTATAGAAGACACCCACAACAGTGTCACTTTTGTAGTCCTGACCCCTAAATCTGACCATAAGCTTTCAGCTAACCCCTCACCCATGCCCAGGCAGAGTTTCATGAATTCACATCACTGTGTCACATAAAGGAAAAGCTTCTCCCCTCCCCTTCCCAGTCTATCCTTCCTGAAGAGCCAGCATCCATCCACCACAGCATTCCAGTCACATGAGCTTTCCCATTACATTTCCTTGATCCCAATGAGATCACGGCCCTGTAACTGCACACAGATTACTAATTCTTCCTCTTCGTTCCTCATGCTGTGTGCATGAGCGTTGAGGCACTTCAGAGAGGGGCTAATTCTGCCCTGGCACAGTGTTTTTTCTTTCTACTTAACCATGAGAGACATCCCAGAAGGGCTCAGTGTTTTGCACCTTCAGCCTGGAAGGGGGAAAGGAAGAACATGGATAAAGAGGATAAAGCATCAGGCTATCCACACCTGACAGAAATCATGCCACAGCAGCCTTTGTGGGCTTTTGGTGGAACGGTTTAGGATGGTTGGATGCTGAGCTGAATAGCCACCAGACCACACAGTCACAAGGTTCAGATCTGCAACAGCTGAGGCCGGCTTGCTGTATAACTCACAGCAGGGCTGGTAATTGCATTTTAGAGAGGATGGTGTTATCCGCTCAGTGGTGAGAACAATACTGAGCTGTACAGGACCAAAACAAAATGAAGATGGAGAACTAATATCAAATCAGCCAGAACTGTTTTGCTCGAGTGAGACTGCACCCAGGGGCTCCAGTTGCAATCACAGCACTGAAACCTTGTTTCAAGCACATCTGATGTTAAACATCAACACTGCAATAACACAAACCCATCCTTTTGATCAAGCTGCTGCCCACAATATCCACATTTGTCAGCACAGGGGCCACGGCGCGAGGGACTGGCCGTGCCTGTTGTAGCCATGGCAATGCACGAGCCCAGTCCACCTCCCTCCTCCGAGTGCATCTGCCAAAGCAATGACCTGGGCACCAGCACTGGGAACAAAGCCAAGGAGCACACAGAGACTCCAGCGCTTCCACCAACCACCACCGCGCTGCTATTCACCCCTACAACGGCAGGGAGTAGGTGAGCAGTGAAAGTCCAGCACTGCCAACCCTTGATGGTGACTTCCAGTACTAATCCTGCCATCAGCTTTTTCTAGGGCTTTCGTAGAGTAATCACTGTCTTACCTTGCCCCTTTGTCTCAGCCACGCAGAACCAGCAGAACTATTTCCAATAACATCTGATCAGCACTGTTTGATTTGTGTGTTTATACGTACAATTAATTATATACATACAATTAATTATACATACACCTAATTGTATGTATAATTAAAAGTGTTTTGCATTGCACATTCGTTCTGCTTGATCCCTCCCCTCAACTATCCATGGTTAAGGATATCAAAGCTCCAGCTCAGCACTGCATTAGTCTAACTTTACATTACTTTATGTTTACAATGTGTTTAAATGGCATCACAACAGCATAAGACAATAGTGAATTCGACCTTGAGAATTACTGGTTCTCTGCACTTCTTTCACATGCTTTTGTATCACTGATTTGGTTTTCCTCGTTATTTCTGGCTTGCTGGTTCACTTCTTTAAGAGCAAATTCCTCCTTTCATCATCACCCCTCAGAAACAACTCCATTAGCTAGAAGTAATCCAATTATTCTCCTGGACTCTGCTTCAGTGTAAATGTAAACTGTGGAAAAGAAGATTCCCAGTATTTACCAGGCAGATGTGAGTGATAGAACGTCTGTGCACCATTCACATATATTTTAATGGTTCTGCTCAAAACTAGGATTCCTATGGAAAGACTTGTTTCTACCAACCAAGAGATCATCTTCCTCCTGCAAAGAAGTTATATTGAAATGATCAAAAGAGCTAAGAAATGGATTTATTTCTTCACACAACTTTGCAAGCATTGGGATGTTCAAATAGAGTTTTTTTTTCCTCACTCTATAAAATGATTTACTGAAAATCAAGAACAACATTGACATCTGTGCAGAGACCTGAGTCAGGCTGCAGATACGGTATGGGACCCCATGTGGAGTCCCTGATCTAGTAACATGTAACATGTCAAGCTGTGGAAGTTCTGAGGAAGAAGTGGATAGAAATGCAATGCTCAAAATCCAGACATGGAGCATGCAGAAGGGTGGTGCAAGAGAAAATGCCATTTGCAGACTTCTGCATGATTCTGAAAGGCAGACTGCTGTCTTTTGCAAAAAGAGATCCTAGCAGATTTTATTAATCTGTGTTCAGTTGTATCTATTGTGACAGAGGCAGATTCTTCTGTGCTGCTTTAGTGGAGTAAAGGGGGAAGCAGAATAATAGGAAACGGGGCTGGAACAGCTGCCTCATGGCATTAAGCATATCCCCTGCCACAGGTGATCACTCTGTCACTGTTGGCTCAAACCTTTACAGAAAAACATGTGGTGATAGAGAAAACGTCATTTCACAAAGGAAAATCTATTCCAATAATCTGCTTCGTCTCTTTCACAATCCAAAGTTTTAGTTAATATCTAGCCTATATGCATCATGGCTGCAATTTTGCTCCTTTCTTTCTTGTCCTAAATCACAAATGACAGTATAGTCTTTCATCTCCGCTGCTACCTTTAGTACAATTACAGCTGCCATCATGCCCCCTTCAGTCATCTTTTTACTGTGAGTGACCACAATTCTTCAAGACTTCCTTCAAAGATCTTGTCTTTTAAACCAATTATTGGTCCCATTCCGCCCTCCAAACACATCCATCTCCTTGAATAGCAACAACCACCTCAAGACTCGGTTTTCCAGGTGAGGCCTCACATATGCTGAGCAAAGCAGCAATTAGTGTCACGAGAATTGGAGACTCATGGAGAAGAGTATCTTCCTTTTCCCACAGTAATATGATATTGTTGACTCCTCATTGCTCGGCTTATGGCTGGCTGTGACACTCTAATAGTTTCCTGCAGTGTTGGTAGCTCCCTATCCTGTCCCTGGGCAGCTGATTTTTCCTCCTCACTGAAATCACAGTATATGACATTCATCACTGCTCACCTGAGCAGAAGGCCTGCTTTGCTGCCATGTAAGGATATTAAATTGGTTTTATGTGACTTGTTCTTGACAAATCAAACTTGGCTGTAATTCCCTGGCTTGTTATCTCCCAGGTGCTCAGAAGCGGTTTATCTGATAATATGTTCCCGTTCTTTTCCTGGTGGTGTAGGCAGCTGACCGGTCGATAGATCCTCATTTCATCCTTCCCTTTTTTAAAAAGGGGCTTAGCATTCATCTTCCCAGACCTCCAAAATTTTATCCATTTTCCATACACTCTCAAAGATAAAAAGGCAGCTGGTCTGAGTTTGATTATCCTTTAAGCACCATACAGTGAATTTTGGCAGGCCCAGGCAATTTGAAATCCTCTAATATATCTCAGTGTTCTCTCACTCTTTCTTTCTCTGTTGCAGAGTAAATTCTTGTTCCTTTGTCACTGAAGCTCTTCGTGTTAACTACGCCCTTGTTATTAACTCTTTTAGGATAGGCTAAAACAACGGTATTAAAAATTTGTTCATCTGGGCTGTCATCAATTAGGACCTTTCCATCCCTTCGGAGCAGCAGTGGGCTAGGGAAGAATGTCTTTTGCCTTTTTCCCCATTTCATTTTGTCATTGTAGAAAGTTTCCTCATTAGTCTTTGTGTTCCTCTCTAGTTATATTTCCTTTTGTGCCTTTGCTCTTTTGATTCTTCCCTTCTTTATCTATTCTCTCCTTTTATATCTACCCTTAATAATGTGACTGAGGTCAGCTCTGTGAAAAGGCTTCCTCCTGGAAATGCTGAAGCTTGCAAGACATCCTCAGCATGTACAAAATGAGTAACTCCCAACGCTACAATGTGCTCAGTCCTCAGTGACAGAAACCTGCTGCTTTCAGATAATTCTGCTCTCTAATGAGCAGAATGCTCTCTAATCTGCTGCTTTCAGATAATACAGCTCTCTAATGAGCTGTATGTGGCTCACTGTGAAGTCTCAGCTGGAGGGCATTAAAGCTTCCTCCAGCCCATCGCCACAATGTTTTAGCAGGACTGCCTTGTAAAGCCACCACTGCAATGATCTTGTGCACAGTCCAAATGAAAGCGGTTTCACTGGAGTGACTTCCTAAACACTTTATTCTTCCTTGGTGTCTCATCTCCTTGATCGCTTTATCTGTCTATCAGCTCCTCCTGGGCACCTTGTTATGTGCCAGCCTGAACTCTCCACCTCCTGATGGATACAAACTGAGCAAAACTCCTTTCCTCCATGGTCATGAGCTTCCTTCTGCTGAGACAGCACATTTCTTCTGCGTTTCTTTGTCAGGATTCATCAGTGTCGTATTTAGGTGTAGTTTTGTGCCCACTCAGCGTATACACATGGAAAGGGCCCAGGAACTTGGTCTATATAAAGCCATCTGTACATGATGGCTTTCTACATGAAAGATGTGCTGCTATGAATAGCAATTTAAACCAGCACAGCTAAAACTGTGCCAGTTCCAGGGTAGATGTTCTTGTTTTGATTAGCACAGGTCCAACCAAGACATTCATAAGTTGCTCTTACACTGAAACGAGAGGATCCTCTGAAGGCTTGACTTAGGCATAAGAACAGTGTCAAACTTTTCACAGCCTGGTGGTGGCAGGGCAAGTGCACGATCTGTGTTGCAGATGAGGTCCTAGCTAATCACTGCAGGCTGCACTCTGGCTCTAGGAGCCTAAGAGATGGTTTAGGAATGTGCTAGTTTTTTTTTTTTTCTTTTTTTTTTCCATAGCAGAGACATGAGGATCCATCTCTGCACAAAGTTTCTGTGCTTTGCACCACTATCAATCACCACTCTAGTCAATTATTTATTGGCCCCTCTAAGTTGTATTCTGTCATAGGCTGGACTGGAGACGCTTGTGCTCCCAGACAGACTGTCATGTACGTGGCCATCTTTGGAGCTCAACCCCATCTTCATGACTCTGAAGAGATTAAAGACACTTGTCATGCTAGAGCCATTATGGTCCAGAGCCTAGGCCTCTGCAGCACTTTCAGGAAACAGGACAAAAAGTAGAGTATGCTATGGGCTTAAAAGTCATTGACTCCTTTTGTTCCTGGCAGGTTAAAAGATGGAAAAATAGGAAATGGGAGCAATCAGTCCCAGACTATTAACTAGTGGCACATTGATGGGCCTGTAACATCAGTTAATTTTAAAATGATAATTTGCTTTTAAGGCCATGTGTTGGCCTGGCATTTGAGCCTGTATTTCTGCTTTCTCATCTGTCACCCTACAACAGAAAAGGAGCATGCCCCAAAGGATGTCAGCAGCCTGGCTGTGATATGACATGTCAATATGCAGACAAATGACCCTTCAGCGCTTTCCAGGCTGAACACCCTGGAGGCACCTAGAAGGCAACGGGCAACACCAGCCTTGGCACAGACTAATCACAGTAATGAAAGAACACATATTGTACAACCCTTTGTTATTCATATCTGAGATCCCCTTGTGTCCCATCCCCTCTTAATGACTTCATGATGGTGATGTGGTCATTAAAGATGGTAACTCGCTCAGGGCTCCTGTATATAAATTACAGGAGTAAAACATTAAACAGAGAGATTCAGAGCCCTTACAGAGCCATCAGCGTTTCATGATTGCTAATTAATCCGGGGTATGATTAACTAGAAGCAGCAACACTGGCAGCTGCTCCTTTTAGAGGTGCATTGGGAAGGTGGCTGAGGAGAGGGTTAATGCATCGTCAGCCTAGAAACCTATCATGCTCTGCATGAGCACCACCTGCTCTGTGGTCCTTCAGCAGTAACTTGCAGTGGTCCTACATGTAGTAGTTATATGATATAATCTATAGAAAGAGCTGTTAGGCTCAATGCCAGTGCTGACCTGCATCTCTGCCAGCTAACCCTTCACCAAGGATTATGGTTGCTGTGAACTGGCACAGCTCCAGCCCTCTCTTTAAATCCCTAACAAATCCTGTTTTGAAATTACAATATTATAGTGTATGTCTCAACTGGAGAGGACTTTGCTGGCTGCCAGGATCAACCTGCATTTGTTTGTGCTGAGTAGGATGCACCTGCCTTGTTTCTTAATACCGTGTATTTCCTTTTGGAGAGCAGAGAGATATTATATGAATATGACCAGAAGATGCCCCGGTGTGTACTGCTACTCGATCTAAAAGGCAGAACTTTTTAGAACTGCCCCAGATCCTGCTAAGGGCTGGCTGAAACCCCACAGTGTGGAGAGTGCCTGAATCTTCTCAGTGCTTGTGCTAATGCATCATTACATCAGCATGGAGACAGCTCCGCTCAGTGCAGGAGATGAGATTTGATGTACCTCCATCATCTTCTCAGTGACTGAAATGAGGCTAACCAGGCTGTCATTCCTTGTATCCTTCTCCTTGCCCTTCTCGGACAGAAGTAACATTTGCTCTCTTCCAGTCCTCAAGAATCTTCCTGAGCCACCGTGACCTTTCAAAGTCAAATGAGAGTGATTTCTCATTGACATCAGCCAGAACCTCAGCACCCACTCCTGTCTCCCACCAGGACCTACGGACTGTTATAAATCCACTTTGTGTATCACATATGTTGATCTCCTTCTGATTTTCTATTCATTTTTGCTTTTCCTGTAGAAAATATTAATTTCCTTTTAGTCAAAAATATCTGGAAAATAATGTTGATTTAAATGTCATCTCTTCTCCTTCTTCTTCTCCCAAATGTTGCCTTTCATTTCCTTAGGAAATGATTTTTTTTTTAATGGAAACACTGGTAAGCTGGAAATAATGCCAATTTATCCAAAATAACTTGAACATTTCTGTACTAAAACAGGTGCTAATAAACTTTTCAGAAACTCTGTAGTTTTGTAAGCAAAGCCTTCAGGATTCCTGGACTGAACTGATTTTTCTTCACTCAATCTGTAGGATGAAACCAAAGCCACCCACCTGAGGTGCCTTACTTA
Organism: Rhynchotus rufescens; assembly: GCA_032273925.1. Lineage (NCBI taxonomy): Eukaryota > Metazoa > Chordata > Aves > Tinamiformes > Tinamidae > Rhynchotus > Rhynchotus rufescens. Next base: position 10,731 of record JAVCKT010012412.1, on the reverse strand, counting down.
CACTGGCTAGCACCTTATTTACTATCAGCTTATATTAGTAGCCAGAGTTTCACCTTCCCTTGACTATTTCAGTGAGAGGATTCCTAGGACCGGAGGAATTTGTCATGAAAATTTTGGAGATAAGCAGCACAATTTCTTGTGTTTCTCACAGAGTGTAAATACTTTTGTAGTATCCAGTGTGCTCCTAAACACAGGGACTGCGATCCTCCTTGCTATGGGAGGTTTTTATACTTTTGAATGAATCTTTTAAGACCTTTTTTACAGAGTTTAGCCTCTGCTGTAGGTGGGATGTTCATCCCACCCTTACAGGAGGCTCTCCCCAAATCAGTAGGTTGGCTGCTGCACGCATTGCTCGTGTCTTTTACTTTCGCATCTGTGAAAGCAGCTTGGAGCATGACTGCGTGCAACAAGCTTGGCTCAGAGACCTGACTTCCACCGTTTCAAATGCAATCCAAAAATAAGCCATCTGTTTTTCTATGTCTGATGTGCTCTCTTGAAATTCTGTTAGGAGAAACTCTGTACCTACATTGCTGTCTTCACAATGGAGGAGAGGCGGTGCTGAAAAATTAGTGATCTATTGAGTTGCTGGTTTGCTGAGGAAGCAGATAGAGAAAAGTCAGGGCCTGCTCCCAATTTGCTTGAGTTGCTCTCCTGCTTGTGCTGTTTGCTGGGCCGGACGGTTGCCACAGGGCAGTTTCCTGCGTGAGGCTCTGCTGAAGGGTATAATCACAGCAAAGGCACTGCTGGTACTTGCTCAACTGCCTCTGGCCGCAGGCCAGTAGGATAATAAGAATAATAATGGTGTCATTTGCATTGCTCGATGCCTTTCATGGAGGATATCAAAGTGCTTGATAAACACTTCAGAATCGATCTGTGGTTTTGGTTTAAAACAGGAAATAAAAACCCCTTTTGCATCCCTTCCTCTTGCATTCTGCCTGCCTCCTTGTAGACTTAGGTTCTGCATGCAGAGATGATGTCCTGGGCAGGGGGGATTTCAGGAACCTGAATTACAGAGGCAGCTCTTCACCACCCAGAATTGCTCACCTTCCACAAATATATGGAAGTGGAGAAAGGGCAGGGCATCATCAGTCAGAGTGATGGTTTTTCCTCTGTGTCTTGGGAAATGTCGCCTTCTCTCCCAGCACACACTCCTTCGTGAAAGGCTGACTTACCCACTTGGCAGGGATACCACTACCACAGGAGGAGGTGGTGGGAATAAGGCTTATCTGCAGCCCCTTCCCCTCTACATCCCTGCAAGGGTCAAGAAGATAGCATGCCCAGCTCTGGCAAGGCATCTGGTAGGAGAAGAGGCAGGGTCAGATCATCCAGAGAAGGGTTGGCTGGATACTCCAACAGCTCTTTTTGCTCCAAGACCACAGCCCAGAGTCTCCGATTGCCTATCAGATGAGCAACCAAGACTTGTTTGGTCAAGCTGGCAGGAAATCTGGCTGGTCTAGAGCTTCAGCAAAGTCAACTTGCTGAGCTTCAGAAACTCCAATGAAACTCTGAAAAGCAGTGGATCCACATTTGCTCGTCAGACTCATGAGCTCATAAAATGTTCCACAATGTTTGCCCAGTTTGTCCTTTCATTTAGTGATGGATTTTATAGAGATCAGAACTGTATTCAAACTTTCCCAGTTTGGGGATGTAACTGGGCAGCTACATCCATGCTCTAGCCTATTCACTTTAATGCAACATCAGTCCTGCCCTTTTCTTTTCCTTCAAAAAGATAATCTCAGCTTATGATGTGGCATGCATATGCAGGTTGCCTGCCATCTGATTTTTGAAAACCTCTCTGCAGCCAAGATGCCCTGGAAACAATGCCCAGTGACTTCCCAGCAATGTGGTGTCTCACCACGCATCCTTCAGCCCTGCAAGGAGGACTGCAATAACCATGTCCTCTCAGGAGATGAGCAAGGCAGATGGCTGCTGTAACTCCTGTCACCCCTGCTCACCTACTGTTCTCTTTGTATAAACCTCTCTGCTACTTTTATGGCCAATACATTCTTTAGTGTTCACATGGTGTAGATGTACATAAACAGCTTGGGAGGAAAGAATTAACCCTGTTCCAACCTCTGTAAGATATGCTCAAGATACTGGTTCCAGAGAAGTTATATATTCCTGAGAAATTACCTTAAGAAAGCTTCCCTGTAATAATTAATGGAACAGAAGGGAACACAGAATACAGTGAGTGAATCCAAACAATAAGATACAAATATTTAATGAAAAAATACAAATAGGATTTCTAGACTTATTTTTTTTAAAGGTGACTTTTAATATCGAAATTCCTGCAGGCCACTCATTTCTATTCCCACAAGCAGTGACGGCAGGATCTTAGTATAAGGAGCCACAACAAACCTCCAGCAACTGTCTGCTCTTGTTGCACTCATGAAATGGGGCCAGTTGGGTAGGGGGCTGTCAAGAGATAAAACTGCCACCAGTGCACCAGCAAAATGCTGTGCCAACAGTGGGCCCAGGGTCTCCTCTCTGACATTTGTATTTAACAGGAATCTGGTCTCTGTAGCCAGGAAATGATTATTAGAAAAGACAAAGCTTGGCCCTCTTCATGTACCCCTTCTGGAAGGGTGAAATGTGTTTCTGAAACGAATCTTCAACATCCATTTGATTGTGCAGTGGTTAAGTCCAGAGGAATACAGCCGCATCAGCTTTGCTGTATAAAAGTAATTTATGAATTTATCCACTTCTTAACTTTCCATGTGCTGTCACATTTTTATTTTATATACAAATAAAAATATATTGGTGAGGAATGAAGTGCAATAGCTTTAGAATGGATGAAAACAATTTCACCAGCAGAGGATGAAGTGCAGGGGCTCAGCTGCAAGTGGGAATCCTTGGTCTCCTGTTAGTCAGCAAAGAAATGAATCCTTCACTCTAACTAAATAAATAAAGAGACCAACTGCCTTGAAAAGAATAACATGTTGTATGTCAAAATATATTTGAATGGGCCCATGCCAGCTTCAAGCTATAAAACACAGTGTATGGGAGCTTAACCATTCCCATTTTCAGAAGCTTTCATATTTTTCTGGTCCTCAAAAATGTTCCTTAAATAGGTAAACAGTGAAAATGAGTTTTAGAGAACTGAGTGTAGAGCTCTGTTCCTTAAAAGAAGACGGTGAGGGCTCAGGAAAGGCAAACAGGGAGTGACAGAGTCCATGAGGGAAATACTATATGGAGACAAGGTGGTAAAGAATGAACAGGATTGATGGGTGGAACAAGAGAGGAGGATAAATCTCATAGACTGTGCTTCAGCTACAGGCAAGAAGTGGGGCTGCAGATCTTAAAAACACCTGCAAGCGATTGTCCTGGTCTGTAGCACAGGTTTTGAGGAGAGTGCATTTATTTTGTTTCATGCAGGTCAGTACGGATTATAAAAACCTACCTTAGATTTACTCCTGCAGGTGGCCTGCCTTGAACCACACCACCACAGAGCCCTGCCATTATCATTGCCTAGTTCTGCCTCGGTGCAACAACACAGGTAGGATTGCAAAGACCATGGCAGAGGGCCAGAAAGGAAAGAAAGCTGCAGAGTATGCCCAAGTTCAATGTTTTCCCCAGAGATTAAAGGGCTAATTTTGATCTGGGACTTCTATGCTGGCAGTACAAAGAGATTAGACAGTTATCTTGTATTCTGGGGCGTTTGCCTAAATTATAAACCAGTTTGAGTTGAACAGAAGACAAGAAGAAGAGTGCACAGATTACAGTACAAATGGTTATTAAAGAGGTTCAAACTCTTACAGTTTATAAGCCAAGAGGCACAGCCCACAGGGATCCTGGCTGCTAAATGAAAGGGGGATAGAAATTGGATAATCTGCACCAGATGCTTGTATTTTTACATGCTCATTCACTTCAGAAGAAAGCTTTGCAGGCTGGAAGGTGGCCAGCGGGTACTACTAGAGGGAGCATCTGGCTGCAGTCCCAGCAGGACATAGACTGAGGACCTTCCCTGATTCCTTCCTTCCTTAGTGGTGAGACAGACTCTTCCGAAAAGGGATGCAAGGCAAGCTACTTCTGATGCTTTGAGTAACAAGCTATCGACATTTGAGCAAAAATTCTTACTGAGCAAATGATCATTTCAGAAGGCCATATGGGGGTTTCCAGGCCAGAGTCTCCAGTAGAGCATACTGCCATCAAGAAGAACCTTAAAAACATTTACAAAGAAAACAAAGAAACAAAAGAAAACAAAACATTTACTTGCCAAACAAAGAAAAGGAAAACAGACCAAACCAAAGAAACAAACAAAAAACCCATTGTGACTTCTCTTTTGGACAGAGAGAAAGCTTCAATTTTCTTGCTACATTTTTATCTTTCTCACCTATTCTGATGGACCCTGCATTAGTTTGGTGGTTTTATTGTGAAAATTTAAGGGTCTGGTACGGTTTAATGTACATTTTAACACAATTACTGGCTGTCCAAACACTGAAGGATGAAGTTCCCACATCTTCCACATTCCCCATGAAAGAAGGGATTTTTCAAGTAATCATAACTCATAAATTGGCTCAATTGCAGAAAAAAAAATAAAAGAGAACAAAACCCCAACAAGTTCTAGGCCTGAAAATAATAACTTGTAAAAGCTTGCAGAAATACAGATCATGTTTTGAAGCAAAGCATGCCTTCAGCCCCCAAAAGCACCCTCAAAAGCACCAGACAACAAATGAGACTCCTCAGCAGCAACTGAAATACACTAAATCATTTACAATTGACCCCAATGGCTTTGAACACTTTACCAGAGCAGGTTATCCAGAGATTATGAAGTCTCCATCCCCAGAGGTTTTCTAGACTGGGCTCAGAAAAGCCATGAGCAACCAGGTCTGACTTTATGACTTATCCTGCTTTGAGCAGGTGGTATGACTAGAGACTTCCTGAGGTTCCTTCCTCAGTAAATTATTGTATGGTCTATGACCATTGTCCTGTTCTACAGTCCTATTATCCTTATCTCTAATGGTTAGATTCTTTTTTTTTTCTTTTTTCTTTTTTGGTAAGGAATGCCATTGCTTTTGTCTTTGAGTAAAAGACAATATTCCTCTCTAGAGCTCCACTCATTCTCCACATGTTTTTGGCTGTAGGAATCAGCAGCTCTGAGACTCCTCAGGGACCTGTCTGAAATGCTCTGGGCTGGATTTTGTCAGATTCAGATAATTTAAGAAGCATAAGATTATGTAACTCCCCACTACTTAATTCTTTCCTCCTTTCAGCCTGATTTCCACTACTTTGCCGCTCGTTAGCTGCCTGAACAGACTGACTTTTTGTAAAGATGGAGTAAAAGCATTAAGTGCTTTACTTTGTGCCATCTCTTGAGAGCTTTCCCTGCCCACTTTTTCCCTGACCAGCTTTTTCTCTTGTCATCTTCCTACTGTTCATGTGCTTACAGAATGGTTTCTTAACACTCTTTACGTCCCTTGGTGGTTGTTTCTCTTTTTCTGCCCTGCCCCTGCTTTTTGCATCTGTGAATGTTCATGCTATTGTTTTTACATTTTTCATTCTCAAATTGACCTGGTTTTCATTTTTTCTACTTTTCACTGAGTAATTTCTCTTCATGGGGATGGTTTTGCCTTACTGCACTTAATACAATTGCTTAAGGTGCTACCAAATTTCTTGAATATCTATTCCCTTAGGTGTTTTTTTCCTGTGAAAACTTACTTATTGGATTTGCTTTAAGATTACTGTCCTATGCCCCTGATGCTCCTCCCCGTCTTCCTGGGAGGTTATTTCATAGACACTTGTGAACTCCTTTTAACAAACAGCCTGTATGGATATTGAAGATCACTCACTTCGCTTATACTGCTTGATAGGAGATGTAATACCCACCATCTAATACCAGATTTCATTTCTGAGTATGCAGAGTAGAACTTTTTAAAGAGGAAAATAGAGGACAGTAAATTACCAACAGCAACATATGAATTGCAAATAGTGAATAATGAAAAGCAAATATTTGGTCAGGCTACACACGACCCAGTTCATGAATGGATAAAAGCAAACAGCCATTCCCAAAATATCTGAGCAGAGACCTGCTGACATAAATATTTGCAAATAGCATATCAGAAGCTGAGCCAGAGGATTTTGCAAGCACTGTCTGAAAAGCCTCCACAAAGTCAGAGAGCCCTGGATACAGCTTTAATACCTAGCACTCCTGTCAATGGGCTTATCTTTTTCCCCCATTCTTCTTTCATTCTTCATTCCAGGAAAATTAACAACATACTCTATTCCTCTTTACTTGATTCTTTGGAAAACAAATTTCCCTTGTAGTCCCTATTGCTAAACTTTATAAGACAAAAGAGGCAGAAGGGAGTGGTTATCAAGAGCTTTTATGAGAATGCAAGCAGCTAGACTAAAGCTCCCATAGCTGAGCTGTTTGTCCTCGAATTTTCTCAGTAAAAAATGCATTTTTTTCATAATTGTGTTTCAATTGTCAAAATGACTATGTTCACTTTCCAGCTTAATACACAGCAAATAGGATGTCATCCATATACCGCTTAGTCAGCAATATCAAACGATTAGCTTCCTATCAGCCTGTTGATTTTGGCTGCCCATGCTTCAGCCTTCGCACATTATAGTCTAGAGTGGCCTTTTTTAAAAAGAATCCAAGACACAGGACATCCTTCCTGTTGAATGCCTCATTTCTTGGTGTTTTCTTTCTACGTTTGATTTATAGTCTGGTAAAGTCACTGGGAAAGTGACTGTTTGTAATGACATTCCTGGGCTGGTGCCCACACGGATTCCTGAAACTGCCAGAAATTCTCTGGGAGTTGAAAAAAAGTCTCCCTGTGTCCATTTCTTTGCCAGGGTTGACAGAGATGTCTCAGTGAGTCCAAAGCTCATTTGGAGGATAAATCACTCCAGTCTTAATGAAGACAAGTGTACCTGCCTTAGCCCCATTGCACCTCTGGGCATATAGAGCCTGCTACCAATGTCATGGCTGCAGGTAACACAGAATGGGATGTGTAAGGTCAAACTTTCCTGCTGAGGCTGCCCTCATAAGCACATAGCAACAGCCAGCAAAACTGGACACCAGACACACCACGGCTGCAGGTCATGCCAAAAGGAACTGGCAACTCAAAGGACCTCATTACTGCTTGGACCTCAGTGGTTCTGGGTAGGTCTTTAGATATCTTCCTCTTCATTTTACATTTTTCCTTTTGTATCTTATGTAAGTCTCAAAGCTTTCAGATTGGAAGGAATGTCTAAATGAGGTGAGGTGGGATGAGAAGGCTGGAAGATTTAGACAGTAGATGAAAAACATCTCAGGAAGAGCCTATGAACTCGCTTGTGTCTCATCTGACACAGACTGCATTGAAAAGTCCAAGGGGTTGGCTCCTGTACTGCAGAATTCATGCATGCATCCAAACAAATCTCTACAGGACACTGAGTTACACAGTGGCAAGATGCAATTAAGAAGCAAAACATGTTTCCAAAAAAAGATAAAAAATTAAAGAAATAAAGCATGTTTCATCTTGGCCCATGCTGGGAAAAAGGACCGTCATATACAAGGAACAATGCAGAGCCCACACAATACTGGAAAGGGAGATCTTGGAAAATATGTTTATATTGTTTGGTGGCACTTGCCGGTAAATAGAAATGGAAAATGACATCTTAGGATTTCAGGTTTTAGAAAAATCTTTCTCCATCAAGTCTGCATTTTATATTCCTTAAGTGTAGAGTACCGCAGAGTATTGCAGAGAACTGAAGAGTTCCTGTGGGCTAATAGAATTCATCTCAGAGCATCTCATATGTGGCAGTACCACTGACCAAATGAAGCAAGTCATGGAGAGAGTATCTTACACCGCAGCTGAATCCCATTCCACCCACTCCATGGTTAAAGGAAGGCTCAAGCTTTTGCCTCTTGTGCATGTCTGGGGACAGGCCTGGCAGGCAAGTACTCTGCTTCAACAAGAACATCTCAAGCTTCCTCTTTCAGTCCAGATTGAGGGAAACATCACTGACAAGGCAGAACATGAAAATGTCCTGTCTAACACACATCTTCACATGTCCTTTTCCAGAAACAATCCCTGCCCTTCCTTCCTTTGCTTGATCTCATTCCCAAGTGGAAGATTTTTGCAAGTGTGGATTCTGCAAGGCAAACTTCAGTGCTGGGCAATCTGCAAGACACGCTCTGCCAGCACCAAAAGCAGTCTAAATACATAAATGCTGGCAGAAAAACTGTCTAATGCCTTTTATACAGGAACCAGGAACAGGCTGCCAATTCTCATAAAAAGGTAGTTGTCATTATTATTTGTTTAGCAGTTGAGAAAATTCAGATAAGCACAAGTTTGATGTCTCATTGTTCTTCGTACTTTTTAGAATCTTTATGTCTGTTGGCTAAACTGTTCAAGGATTTCAAGCAGTGTGAATGGCACAAGTGGAATACAAGAAAAATAAAATATTCACAGCAGAGGAAGTTAGTTGGAATTTCTTCCTTCTTGTGGACAGCCTGTGAGCTGCTTGCAAAATCTCTTTCAGTAAAAACAATCTGCTAGTTCTCTGTGGGTGGTATTGAAGCAGCAATTCTCACTTCTCTCCTCTTTTCCTCCCCAAAGAAAATAATTTTGGAGAGCAAACTTGAGTTTCAGAAACCTAAAATTCTGTTTTGAAGTTCTGCATTTCCCATTTGAATTTTATCTCATTTTATAGGCTTTTCATTTTAATGTTATTAGTTTATATGATTCCTTAACAGAGCAGTAATAAAATGTCATAATATGTATGGCTGTTGGTGTGATACAGAATAACTAAACAAAATCCTTGAAATTTTCTATGATTTTATCTGTTTTCATTTTATTTCCAGAACAATGGAGAACTGAATGAATCATCTTATGGTCTTTCCCAAGGGAAGATATCTCTCAGTCATTCAGATGAGACAGTCTGAAAATGACAAAGTGGTCTTTGGTGTCAACATTCAGGCTCAGTTCCTCTCCCTTTAGCATGTAATTACATCTCTTTTATCCTTCCCTTCTTACCACAAGCTCCTTCATTTCTCTCATTAACTTAGCAGCTTTGAGCTGTCTCATTCTCATTTTAATGAGATCTTTCTTCTGTAGGAAGTGTAAACTTGTGCATATCATCAGGTTTAGGAGAGGCTTGTCCAAAGCCCCTTGTGTTGACTTCTAAACTAGGCTATTTGTCCTAAGAACATGGTATCACCTAATGTGGATAACACAGTTCTCTTGGAACAAGGCAGCATCTCAGCTTCTCTGACCCTCACTTAGGAGTCTGTACCAAAATATACAGGAAGATGCTTTTAGGTATGCTGTTATGCCAAGATCCTTTTCTTTTAGAATTTACATTACTTCACCTTGACAGTTACTTCAACTACAGCACACTACTAAATATATATGTAAACATTGAGTCCGCATAAAAACACAACTGCGGGAATGGGAGAATTTTTCATAATGATTTTGTCTCTCTGTTCTTCATGTCTTCTGAAGGTTGCTAGTAACAGCTCTATAATAAAAAGGGAGTCATGTGATGGCAAGCTGCCAGTTTAACTCCAGAACTGAATTTCATTGAATAAATTCCTCCACCTGAAATGAAGGTTTTCATCTTTGATGATAGCTGTAGGTGCCTTGGAAAAAAAAAAAAAGACGACAACAACAACAACAACAGTATTCTGGAGTGTCTGTGGTACACTGGTCAGAAGTGGGGGAGACCAAGTATAGGATATGCATAACAAGAGGGAGGACTGGCATTCCTTGGGGAGCCTGTCCCCTAGCCTTCAGCTTTGCACAAGCTCTATGAGGCAGCAGAACAGCTCCGCAAACATCAGTTACAAGCCAGGATTAAAAGACTGCATGAGAATTCATCATGGGAGACTGCATCAAGACAAGCCATCCAGAAAAAAACAGATTTATGGAATCTTTTGGTCCCACTCTATCCAGACCGTTAGTTATTTCATTAGAAAGTAATCATATTTGCTTGACATGATTTACTCCTCACAAACTCAGGCTGACTCACACCTATTCAAAAAGTATTTTTCTAAAAATATCCTGAAGCTACCAAAAGATAGCAGTTTCTAATAGTCTTTTTTTTCACAAAAGTTTGGCAGTGTGAATGTAACTTGCATTTTCTGGTAGGACTGATTACATGTTGGAACAATACACAATGTCATTGGCACCTTCAGTATTAAATATTACTAAAATACAATGATCATTAATGAGTGTGTCTTTGATTTCTAACTTTATATCTCATTTAGGGATGGGGTCCATAAATCTGTGGTTCATTTGTTCTCTTGTCCTGTGTAATAATGGTCAGTATTTGCTGTAAAAGACGCAAATGTGAGGAAAGCATTCAGCACTTTACATGTTGCTTTTTCAGTAACTTTTCTTACTTTCTTGCTTTCTTGCCTTCTAACCTCTAATATTGAGTTGTCCCATTAAGCTCACTAGATTATGACACTTATTTAATGTGTTGATATTAATAAACAATACATTGAATCGTTATATTTTAAATCGTTTCCTCCTAAGTGGGCAACACATTCAATTTTACAGAAAGCTGAAACATGGCATGGAGGTAATGAGAGACAAGTGATGATGCTTGGGGTGCATTCAGAAGAGCATCTCCAGCAGGTAGAGGGAGGTGATGGTCCCCCTATACACAGCCCTGATGAGGCCACACCTGGAGACTGTGTCCAGTTCTGGGCTGCCCTGGACAAGAGGGATGTGGAGCTGCTGGAGAGAGTCCAGCGCAGGGCTACCAGGATGATCAGGGGCCTGGAACATCTGC